>LZPO01035221.1:78226-91909 GCA_001675575.1 Neotoma lepida
ATAGCCAAAACAATCCTAAATAACAAGAGAACTGCTGGAGGTATCATCGTACCCCATTTCAAGTTATATTACAGAGCTATAGTAATAAAAACAGCATGGTATTGGCACAAAAACAGACATGTTAATAAATGGAATCGAATTGAAGACCCATACATAACTCTGCACACTTATAGATGCTTGACTTTTGATAAAGAAGCCAGAAATACACACTGGAAAAAGGCAGGATTTTCAACAAATGATGCTGTTTAGCCTGGATGTCTGTATCTAGAAGAGTGCAAATAGATCCATACCATCACCCTACACAAAACTCAACTCCAAATGAATCAAAGACATCAACATAAAAGTGGATATACTGAACCTGATAAAAGAAAAATTGAGCAATTTTCTTGAACTTCTTGGCACAAGAGGAGACTTTCTGAACAGAATAGTGTTAGTACAGGCACTAAGATCAATAATTAATGGGGTCTCACAAAATTGGAACCTTTTGCATAGCAAATGACAGCATCATTAGGACAAAGTGGCAACCTACTGAATGAGAAAAGACTTTTACCAACTGCATATCCAATAGAGGACTAATATCCAAACCTTATAAAGAACTCAAGCAACTACATATCAAGAAAACAAATAGCCCAATTAAAAGATGGGATAAAAAGAATTTTCAAAGGTTCAAACTCAAATTGTTGAGAAGCACTTAAAAAAATGTTCAATACCCTTAGTCATCTGGGAAATGCAAATCAAAACTACTTTGAGATTTCATCTTACACCTGTCAAAAACACACATGACAGCTTATGCTGAGAAAGATGTGGAGTAAGGAGAATGTCAATTGCTGGTAGGAGTGCAAACTTGTACAGCCACTATGGAAATGAATGTGGTAGTTCTTTAGAAAGATGGGAATTGATCTACCTCAAGACCCAGCTAACAACTCTGGGGCATATCCCCAAAGGATGCTTCATCCTACCATAGAGACACTTCCTCAAACATGTTCACTTCTGTTCTATTCATAATAGCCACAAATTGGAAACAAAACAGATGTATGTCAAAGAATGAATGGACAAATAAAATGTGGTGCATTTATATAATGTGGTATTAGTCCATCACTTAAAAAAATAAAATCACGAAATTCACAAATAAATGGATGGAACTAGAGAAAATCATCCTGAGTGAGATCATTCAAACCCAGAAAGACAAATACAATATGTATTTGCTGATATGTGGATGTTAGCTCTTAAGTCAAAAATAAGCAAGCCACAATTTATAGAACCACAGAGGTTAGGAACAGAGTAAAAGAGTAGGATAGAGGGACAGATCCTAAGGGGAAAAAGAATAGACAGTTATGAAGAGGGTGGCTGGAATGGGAGGATCAAATGGGGAAGGGGAGGGAAGAGGGAGATAAAGGAGGGAATATGGAGAGGGATGGCTAAATTAAGGCCATTTGAGGGGTTGAATGGAAATCTAATACAGTATAAGCTTTCTAAATTATATGTATATATGAAAGTGATCTAAATGAAGTCACCAAATCATGGGGGAGACAGAGCCCCAACTGGACATCTCTTATCATCAAATGAAGTTTCAGTACTAGGAATGGACTAGGCCAAAGGGGTCCCATGGGAATCCCCCAAACAACCCATGCCATTGCAAAGGCTAAAGGTTGCTTTCCATAAACTGATGGCAAGGCTCTATTGCTGAAAATAACATCTATACAATTCAGTGAACATGGAGAAGTTGAGATGGTTCCTACCTAGAGCCTTCACTGATATTGGCTCATGTTCTTGGTTTTTGGTAACAGACTATGCATGCTACCAAAGGGGAAACATCAACCCATCTAAAAACCATTTGATCTACAATGGTTACTGCCTGCAAGACATACTAGGGAATTGATGGTACAAAGCTTGTGGGACTAACTAAGCAATGTCTGATTGGATTTAAGGTTCACTCCATGAGATGAAACCCATACCTGACTCTGCTTAGGTGACCAAGAACCTGAGACTTGACAGGCGAGGGACCCAGGGGAAAACCAAATACTACTATTCTAAAGAAAAGAAAAGAATGTGGCAATAAAATGACTACTAATGACATTCTGCTATACTCATAGATCAGTGCCTTGCTCAGCCATCATCAGAGAAGCTTCCTCCTGCAGCAGATGGGAACAAATACAGAGACACACATCCAGAGAGTGAGAGACTTTTGAACACTCAGCCTTGGATGGGATATCTCTATTAAATCCCTTCTCTCCAAGCTCAGGGAAAACTGCAGAAGAGAAGCAGAAAGAGTGTAAGATCTAGAAGGGATGGAGGACACCAAGGAAACAAGGTCTAAACACAGCAGGCCCAACGTTCATACGAATTCACAGAGATTGAGGAAGCATGTACAGGGCCTGCACTGGTCTGCACCAGATGGGCTCCTAGAGCTGAAAGGAAAAGTGGACACATGCCCTCTCCCTAACCTAGAAGCTATCTTCAATTGATAATTACTTATGAATAGAATATTAGCTGTCTCCTTGGGAATCTCATTGGTGAAACATACTCTTAAGGGTAGACCACACACCAGAAGTAAATGGCCTACAGAAAACAAACTCAGTGGCACCTTGAAGGTTCCTTGTCTCATAGTGTCATGCCAGGGAGGGCCCTTTTGTAACACAGATCGTCAAAGGTCTTATAATAAAAACCCCAGAGACAGATATTGGGGTGAAAGCTGAAAGATCAGAGAAGCAGAACAGCCAGCCACTAGCTTACCTCTATGAAATCCTCAGCCTCAAGAGAGTGAGTTCCTGTTTCCTCACACCTTATACACCTTTCTGTATCCTGCCATATTACTTCCTGGGATTAAAGGCATGTGTCACCACTGCCTGGTTCTGTTTCTCTCATGTAGCCCAATGTGACCTTGAACTCATAGAGATCCAGATGGATCTCTGCCTCCTGAGTGATAGGATTAAAGGTGTGTGCCACCACTGCTTGACCTCTATGTCTAATTTAGTGATTGGCTCTGTCCTCCGATCCCCAGGTAAGCTTTATTGGGGTACACAATATATCACCAGACCTTTTAATTTTATTTTTATTTTTACTTTATATCTATCTATGTTTATCTGTTTATCTATCTATCTATCTATTTATCTATCTATCTATCTACATTTATCTGTCTATCTATCTACCTATCTATGATATATCCAGCTATCTATTTGTTTATTTTCACCCTACAGGTTTTGTGACTATATTATGGCTTCTATTTTTGTGCTTTTATAGAATTCCTGAATGTGCAAAGGAGTGGATCTCTGCGTCTATATCTGCTTCTTATGTCTTTTCTTAGGATCTTTTCCCTTTGTTTGTTTTGTCCTGATTTGTTTGTTTTTTACTTATCTTNTTATTATGCCTTAGATACCTGTTTGTTTTCTAATGAGACACAGAAAGGGGTGGATCCAGATGAGAGGGGAGGTGGTAAGGAACAAGGAGGAGTAAAGAGAGGGGAAACCATAATCAGACTTCAGTGTGTGAAAAAGATCTATTTTCAATAAAGTGGGGAAAAGGGGAGAATTTTCCTGTCAGAATCTCAGACAAGCTAGCAACATAAACTCCAGTAATAGAACTGAAGTATAATTAATACCATTTCCCCCCAAGCCTCAAGCATACCATAGCCTCAACACAGTCTCTGTGTGAACGTTGTGTGAATGCCATCTTTCTCCACATACATGCTTGACAGAACTAAAAACAAATGGTGGGATATCACGTCAGCCAGTGCCTAAAATAATCTTTAGTGTTTTTCATTCACAATGTCAAGTATTAAATAAAAAATTACTAGAAATATTAGTAAATAAGACCATGTGATCCAAGAGATAAAAAGAAAAAGGAATGAGGGAAAGAAAAAATAGGGTGACTGAGAAAGAGAGGGGGGAAGATTGGGGGGTAGAACTACAGGAGTTTTGGACAGTTTAGTACATAGATTTTTAAGTCAGAAAACTAGGTAAATATTGTGTGAAGAACAAACCAACAAACAAAATACTATAAAAAGATCCAATTGAAGTTACGGCATTCAAAATATAAAACTAAGGAAATACAGTTGAAGAAAAAAAATTAGTAGAATAGAAAATGTGTCAGAATACCATGCCCAAACAGAAGTACCTAGAAAAGAAATTTAAACCATTTTGAGACATATAACTCTAATGCCCAATAGTTGAATTTCACAAAGGAGAGGAGAGAATAGAACAAGTGTTATGTGATTTGACATGGGAAGGCAGTTCCCAAAACAGGTAAAATATCATCTGCGGTCTAGAGAAATGAAATGTATCTCTAACTCAGTAAAACAAGGAAATTGCAAGACAGTATATCCAGGTAACAGGGTGGAAAACCCAAGGCAAAGAAAACTCTTAAAAACAAGAATACTAAAGCCATCTTGCTCTCAAGGTCCCTGAATAAGTCTAATGACTGGCCTCTCAACTAAAATAAAAGAGAATAAACAATAATTCAGTTACATTTTCAAATACCCAAAGTCTATAGTTTCCTGGCTTAAAACTTAAATAATTTAACTTAGTAAAATTATCAAAATGGAAAGATAGTACAGGCATTTTCAAACAAAGGAAGACCAAAAGAATTTGTCATTAGCTTGTCTATGTAAAAGGAAATAAAACAAAGAATAATGAAGACAGAATGAAAAAGCTCCAGACGGAAGCATGAAAACATAAGAGGCAGGAGAGTAACAAGAGGAAGAGCAAACAAGTTGGGAAATAAACGCTAACTGTGCATTTACAAGATCACCCCTTTCACGGTTCAAACTCCTGTTTCAACCCCTTCACACGGTGTCGTTCAATGAGATGAAAGAATNAAACTTCCTGAAGAACATCGGAGTGGGACATGACACAGAATTCTGTAACTGTAAGAGACAAGACTGATACATTCTACTAGTTTAACTAGATTTAGTCAAAGTACAGTTTGAAAACAGCAAAGCAAGGCTACATGGGAGAAGATACTAAAATATTCAAAACTCAGCAAACTAATAAAATAGAGATAATGAAAGGAATGGACAGAAAAATNAAGTTATTCCCCAAAGTAGATTCCAAATAGCCAATAGACATGAAGAATTGAGAAACTGCATGAACCTGCAGGGAACTGAAATTTTTCCACATTAGCTACAGTAGAAAATACTGATAATATGGAATAGTGAACAAAAAAGTTGGTATAGAGCAATATTTAAGCTTGTTTAGAGGCTCATATTGGCAGGCCACGCTCCTGGGAGCTACTGAAGCAAGAAGACTAGAAATCCAAAATTAGTTTGGCCTGCATAGATCTGACTGTTTAAAAAAAAAAAAAAAAAGCTGAACTTAGCCAACAGGCAAACAACTATACTGCTTACAAACAATGAGTATAACAAAGAATCTCCATTGAAAATATCCTATGAGTTCTACAAACTGTGGTGATATTTTATCTGTGTCCTCCAATAAAATATATCTGAGGATCAGAGGAAAAAGGTCAGCCGCTAGTAATAAAAACAGAAGTCATGCAATGTTAGCACATGCCCTTAATCCTATCACCTAGCAGGCAGGGTCTGTCTGGATCTCTGTGAGTTCAAGGTCACACTGGGAACAGAGCCGAGTGTGGTGACACATGCCTTTAATCCCAGCATCAACCATAAAGTTCTGGAGGTCTGTACAGACAGACAGGAAGCAACAAAGCTGAGCAAGAGGAGGAAGTGATGTAGTTAGGTTGAGAGAGCCAATGGGAGAACAGAACAGAAAGGAATACAGGCATGGAGATACAGGAAGTTGCTCACTCTGCTGGAAGCAATGGCATTGGTGAGGAGAGGCTGGCAGCTGTTCCTAATTCCTCTGATCTCTCTCAGATTTTCACCCTTATTTCTGGCTTTGTGTTTTTATTTAATAAGACTATTAGAAATTTGTTTACAACAAACTGTTTAAAAATATTCGAAGGATGAGAAGCAAAGAGATATGGAGATTGATTTTTAACTTAAACCTTAGACACTTTATCTTTCAAAAAACATTGTTTTCTAGCAGTCATTTTTCAAATATGCTGTAAAAAAGACAGAATAGCATTAATTCTTCCTGGGATATTTATCATCCATTCACTTCACGATCACTCTCAATAAGCAACTTGAGTAATTGCTTTATGACTAATAATTTGTATTAGCTAAGGCTGTGAAAAGAAAGTAACATTTAAAACACATGCAAAATAATTTTTACATCTATAGGCTTTATATATATATATATATATATGTATATATATATATATATCTATAACCCCCAGAATCTACCCATGCATAATTCTTACATTAAAAGCAACATGCCTCATTAGCTTCTCCCAACACAATGAGTTTGATAAAATTAATAGCACAGCTTCATATACCAAGAACTGAGAACTGTCAGATTTGGGGCCTTGCTCAAAGACTTAGTACACAGATTCCTGACAGTTTTTCTTCAGACTCCACATTCTTTCCCACCACATATGACTGCATTTCAGTAGAGAGCTCATTCATATTTTTATACATATAGTACAAAATTAAATTTATAAAGCAATGAGCTTTTGCGGGGGATGGGGGTTCTTTGAGACACGGTTTCTCTGTGTAACAGCCCAGGCTGTCTTGGAACTACTTTGTAGACCAGGCTGACCACAAACTCACAGAAATCTGCCTGCCTCTGCCTCCCTAATGCTGGGATTAAAGGTGTGCGCCATCGTTGCCCAGCTGCAATAAACATTTTTGATTGCTCTGTTTGCAATACATAAAGTTGTAAGACAAGAAAGCAAAGAGTGAATATGATAGATTAAAAGATGAAGTTTTAAGACATATAATAGGTTAATGCTTACTAAAGAAATAGCCAATGCTTTGAGTACATTCATAAGTAAACAAGAACGTAGCAGAGGGCCATAGAGTAGGCTCGGTGGCTAAGAGCACTTGCTCCTCTTTCAGAGGATCAAAGTTTAATTTACAGCACCCACATGTCAGCTTGTCACTGTCTGTAACTCCAGTTTTGGGGGATCTGGTATCTTCTTCTGGCTTCTGCAACTACCAGGCATGGACATGGGGTACATATGCACATTCAGGCAGACACTCATACACATAATATAAAAGTTAATAAATCTTTAAAAGAAATAATATAGCAGAGAATAAGGCAGATGACTGAACATGGGACACATATGTATTAAATTGAGCAAAAAAACAAAATATCTGAGTGCCAGGAATCTTTTACTTTGAGATGAAATGTGCATGGGTGAAGAATTCCTATTGTTTGAATGTTTGAACAGGAACTTCCATGAGGTTTGTGATTGACAGAAAATCTATTGTATAATACTATATTGAACAGTATTGCGTTTCTTGTTTTTTTTTTTTTCTTGTGTTTTCTTTGCTGTGAGATGTCTTTCTGAATATGTGTTGCTCTGATTGGTTGATAAATAAAGTTGTGTGGCCAATGGTGAGGCAGAATAAGGTTAGGTGGTACATTCAAGCTGGGGAGAGAGGAGAAGAAAGCAGAGCTGAGCAGATGCTGCTAGCCACCGCCAGAAGAAACAAGATGTAAAGGTACTGGAAGGCCACAAGTCACGTGGCAAAGTATAGATTTATAGAAATGGGTTAATTTAAGATGTAAGAGCTAGCTAATGAGAAGCCTGAGCCATTAGGCCATATAATTTGAAAATAATATAAGCCTCTGTGTGTTTATTTGAGTCTGTGTGGCAGCAGGCCCGGGCGGGACACAGGAAAACTTCCAGCTATATTCCCTTTTTGTTTTTTTAAGAGAGAGAAAAAGAACATAAAGCTGGATGAATGAAGTTGGAGGAGGGGAAAAACACNGTCAAAATATATGAAAAAATATTTTCAAAATACATGAAATATGGCCACAGGGGCCTCTAAAATCTGATGCCTGCCTGTACCTCCAGTCCCAAGCTCCCTTCCCTTACAGCCTTCTCTATATCCTTATCCTGTCCATAGCTGTCATGCTGTTTTGAATCAAGCACCCATACACCCCATGGTTCTCACAGATGCTCCATCTTCTTCCTGTTATGCCCTTGGCCACCTCACTCCATTTTCTTTCTTTTTACAATTATTTTATTATTTTATATATATGGATGTTTTGCCTGCCTATATGTCTGTGCACCACATGCACTAGATGCATACAGAGGCCAGAAGCTGGTGATAGATCCCCTGGAACTGGAGTTACAGATGGTTGTGAGACACGTGTAGGTGCCTGGACTGGCAGCCCAGGTCCTGTGGAAGAGCTTCCGGTGTTCTTAACTACTGAGACTTTCCTCCAGCCCCTTTACTCATTTCCGTATTACTCATCTCTCAGCTCCATCCTCAGTTCAGTTCTTCAAACACGTGGCATCTCTTTCTTGATATTTACCTCTACCTTGGTCTAATCGCAATTGCAGATTTGTAACTGTTTATGAGATGATGTCACATGCTTATCTCTATCTTACTGGCTTTTAAAGTCTATGAAGGACGAAATTTGGAGTCTGTTTTGTTCATCCATTTAATTCCTTGAAGCTGGCACAGAGCTAGGATTCAGTATACATATACTAGAAATATACTGAAAGAAAGAAAGAATGAACTCATGAATGATTAAGTGAAGAAAAAGTCCGTAGTGGCTAATATGATTGTTGAACGTCTTAACTGTTTCACTCACTGATGTGAAATTGTGAAGGAAGACTGCTGCTCTTCATCACCACTGAGGAGATCACTAATGTTTTCTCTTACCTACTAGGAAACAAAGAATTTTAAAGACTCTTTAACACACTTTATTTTCTTCCTTTTTCTCTATTCAGAATAGTGGAATAGTGGTGGGGTAATAGCAATCTAACTTAACAGGGACTTAAATGTTAAGAAGCCAAGAGTAATAGTCCAAAAGTTACTCGCTTGACTTCATCAACATTCAACCAACTGCTCTGTTTTCTAATAAAACACATGCAGTGCACATAAATATAGGGCCCTACTATTAAAAAACTACCTCTATATAGTTAGGCACTCATCATTAACCACAATCCACAAATTTAGTGAAAAGATTCGTTACAATTTATGGATATGAAATTATACCACTTTAGAAGTTAGAAGACATTCTACAATAAAACATAATGGAGACAGATAACATCTTTTAGGCATTAAAGCAATTTCAGAAGTACTTGTAGTATTTTAGGAACTTAGTCTTCTTGTCTGAATAATTGTTAATATTATAAAAAAGAAATGTGAACAAACCATGGTACTTTCCATAATGACTCACAATGACATCTGTTGAATGAGCTAATTAAGCATGTAGCAACTTTATCTCCATATGTCTTAAGATGTTTTACCCTTGTATTCAATATTGATGTAGGCACTATTTGGGCTATTGTAGGCAATAAAATGCAGATAATGTACATTTTTATTGCTTAATCTTAAATAATTGAGCAAGTTTTTATAGCTTAGAACTTTTCAAAGCAAGTATAAAATGCTAGACTGTTGAATTGTACTCAGTTCATCCTCTGATCGTTTAATCTTTGGAAAGCACAAAGAAGTAACCAAGGATACATTCCAAGCTCAAGTTAACATCAGTTGGCTTAGGTACTTAAAAGTGACAGACATTGAAAAGGCCTAGGGCAGAAATGTCAAAGACTGTACTAGGTTTTGTGGAGAGGTAATAGCAATATGGTATGGCCTTTTGGCTGGGCAGAGTCTAAGAGGGGTTTTATCAATCAGAAATCATGCCAAGGTTGCCTAGAATGTCCTATAAAAGTACTCTAGTAAAACAGACAAACAAGTCACTTGATAAGCCTTATGAATAGACAGCAAGACCCACACTCATGCCAAAGTTTAGTAAGAGCAGCATGGAGCATCTCAGAGCAATTCAAGCTGAAGGAGTAATTGCTGAAAATTTCCCAGATCAAAATTATACTTCAAGTACAGAACAGAATGAATCAAGATAAATGGATGTATAGACATAATGGTAAAGTTGTAGAACTTAGAGAAGAGACAAACCCGAAGAGGTAGCCAGAGCATCACCGGCTATGGGGTGTCCAGTTAAACCAGTGCACAACACAAGCAAAACCAGATGCTGCAAGACAGTGGGATGATATATTTAAAGCATTGTCAAAAGAAAATGAAGGAAAATCATATACACAGATAAGCTGCTACTCTTGGGTAAAGAAAGAATACAGAACTTTTATGACTATAATTGCTGGAAGAATTTCTCACCCACACAGACTCTCATTAAGAGAACTGTTAAATGTATACTTCAGCAACAAGAAAACTGAACAAAGAAAGAAGCATCAAGGGTGGAGGATGAAAGGACCAAATGCTAGTTCCGTAGCTGACTAATTGCCAGGAAAGTTCATTAAGTATTAACTATAAACCTTAGAGAAAAACATGTTAAAATAAGCATTTGACATTATTTGTTTACACAATGCCATATACAAACAACAAAAGTGGACAAAGTAGGTCTTATTTAGGTATTGTGCATATATATATACATACATATATGTATATATTTATAAAAATGATCAAAGAAAAGTACACCATCAATTTGAAAGCAAATGGAATGAGCGGGGTTGGTGGAAGAGTATCCGGGAGGAGATGGAGGGAGGAAGGGTAAGTAAGAAAATGATCTAATTCAATTTTAATTTAAAATGTATTAAAAATATAATCATAAGTTGGGATTGGATTCTTTAAAAGTTCCAATTTTTTCCCAAGTTTGAGACAGAAGAAGAAAATTGAGTGAGTTTAGACATTTAGAAGAAAATAGGGGTAGAAGTGACAAATACTATTTATGTTTAAAACAAAAGAGGTGTTGATGGAGTAAATTATATTTACAAATATAACAATATTATAGCAGCCAAGTACATCACATANCTGCCTTTTGACTAAAGTAAGGAATAGTATCTGTTGTTGTTATTTAATAGTAGCCACATACTAAAAACATGTAAAATAGAAGATGACAAAAAGAGAAACTAAATGATTAAAGTAAACTATTTCAACTATTTCAAATATCACAACTGTAAATATATATATATATTAAAACATGATTTGCATGTTGAAAAATCTCTTCTATAGTGCTTAAGATAGTAGCACCTACAACAAAAATCACTGAGAAATGTTTAAAATGAAAAAGCAGAAAAAGAAAACATGGCAGCTTTTATAGTTATCCTAGAGGAAATAATACTTTTGTAATTTTATCTCAAATTCAGAAATAAAAAAGGAATAAAAGTGATAAATCCAATGATACAAATAATTTTACATTAAAAAACAACATGAAGTCTAAAGATAGATACAAATCCAAGAGAAATAATTGCACCACGCACCACAGAAGGGTATTAAGAATCGACGTGGACTATCAGTCTACAAGCTTATTTACCTTAGGGTAACATACCACATGCAGACATCTGAAACGATGGTTTTATAGCTCAGAGCTCTCTATAGAGTGAAAATTTCTCTAAAGTGAAAAATTCAAGTATCAAAGACATCCATAAATGAAAGAATTACTATACATCAATATTGCAAAAAATTACATAATAGATTAATTTGATCTTTTGATTTTCTTGCATATTCACACATCTCCCCACATATTTTATAGAGATTATATATACTTATTACATAATTTTTTAACTATGTTTGAATTGTATCATTCTCTTCCAACCTGTTTTTTATCCTTGCCAATTAGTTCTGACAGTCTCATCCATATTCCTTCATGAAAATCAAATTTATTCATTTCTATTGCTCTTAAATATCCTGTTAGAGTCTGGTAATAATGAATCTTTGTCTTCCTAGACCTTGGCTACAAATGACTTGCAGAATAAACTAAAAACGTAGACTCTGCATTTTCAATTCTTTTTCTGTTGTCGTCTCCTTTTGAATGAAAATGAAGGCAATTTCCATTATCTTTGTGGGCCTCCAGAAATCCACTCCAGCATTATTAGGCAGATGTGCTTCCCAAAATACGAACGGAGTCACTCTCGGTGGGCAATTATTTCATCCTCAGTCATTGTTCCAGCGTGCAATGTGAAGTGGGAAGCGAAAATTCCCTCAGCTATGGTAAACTCCATCTTGACTCTTTGCTTCTGACCTTAGTCTTGCACGTTACGAACTCAATCAGCTGTATGAGGGGCACTGTGGAAATTGTTGCTGGTGCGTCATCCATTCAAAGGCATCACTCATGCAGGCACCTCTGAGGGAAAACAAAAGGGAGACCCTTAACTGCAAGTACAGAATTCGGTGGAATAATTAATTCTTTTGAGAGTTAATACTGCAAATTCTATTATTGATCCTTGCAAAGCATTTAATAGCACTAATTACATTTCGGGAAACTTCCTTTTATATCATCAGTTCTTAATCACTTGATCTATAAAATTACTTGATCAAAAGTGAATAATTGTCTAGTATTATGACTTCTAAGAAATCTTTTGAAAAACATGTATTTCAGCATGGAAAACTCATAGTCCCAAAGGAGATTTGGGGTTCTCATTTTTAATCAAGGGAAAGGGTGTTAATTTCTAAAAATATAAAGGGAAGAACCATGACTTCACTACATAGATTTCCCTGTACTGACCAATCATTACATGTTGTTGATATGCTAATTATGTTGGTTATCACTGAGATCTCTGTCTAGACTTCTTTGTTCTGATTCCCTGCAATCACTGTTGAATTTATTCAAATGGCACACAGACAGCAGTGTCAAAGTAGGTCACGTTTATTGCAGAGTTAAAAGAAGCGCCCTCCAATAGTAAGAATGGACAATGTACAAAGGGACCATGTGCCAATCTGCATTTTAGGCGGGCTTTATGTTATTTCTAGAGTTCCCAGAACAACCATCTTTTCCTGGGGAACTTTGTTCTATCCGTGTGATTGGCAGGTTCATGTGGATTGAATCCTACAGAAGGGTACACTGATATATCCTAGTCCTTTATGAGAAAGCCTTTTGATTTATAGCAATCATATACACCTTAGGGCACCAGAGCCAAATTTAGATAATTATCTATTAACGACCTTCTGGATTATTCAGGATGTCATGTCTCCTCTTAGGGTTAGAGATGGAACTCAGGTTGCATTCTTCTGAACAGTAATTAGAGCCTGCAGATCCAAGCTTGTATTAAGTCCTCCTGACTATGAGGGAGGAACCGGTATCCATCAAAGCCTCCTGATGCCTAACTAGCTGCCTGACACGCATTATTATATATTATCCATTGGGATAATGTAATAATGTAGCTGCCTTCCCCTTGCTTTTGTTGAATTTTTCATATGACAGAGGAGGATGCAATTTCATGAAACCAGAGTGGCATAGCACAAAAGATTTCCAGGCAATTTTGTTAGTCATCACTTCAATAAACAAAAGTAGAGATTTCAATATATCCAGGGGTACCTGTGTTCATCTATGATTAAAAAGTAGCCAGTAGAAGAATAGTGATACATGCCTTCACCGTGGTGCTTAGGAGGATGAGGAAGTAGGATCAATAAGTTGGAGGTCAGTCTGGACTACATAGCAAAATCTTTAAATAAATAACTCAAAGAAAATCAAAAATTTTCCTTAATGTGCATTCATTGTTGACCTTAAAATGTAATAACATTCTAACTAGATAGACTACTAAGAACCAGAAGAAGATGCATTTCTTTGAATTCACTGTGTTAAGCTGATTTCATATAAAACCAGAAAACTATTTTGGAAATAAGTATCATTCTCTTGCAAATGAGAACATTTTTTTTCTTCTTTTTTCTTTTTTTTAATT
>LZPO01035223.1:44166-58831 GCA_001675575.1 Neotoma lepida
CACACACACACACACACACACACACACACACACACACACATATATATATATATATGAAAAAATATAGGTGTATTTAAAAATTCAATAACTATGTAAGTCCAAACCTTCATGTTTAAACACTCCTAGGGATTGCTGGCTCAGCATTTCCATTTAGGTGAAGGTAGGGAGCCAACAGCCTGCCTTACATCTTCCCTGTATCATCACTGATACTTGGAAATAAAGCAATGATTATGGAAGTATTAAGGGACAAAGCTCACTGAATTTTCTGCTATCTGCGGGAAACTGGCCTAGAAATAAAGCAGAGATGAAGCATGCTGTGTTTATGGTTGTGACTGCCCTGTTTATATCCAAGGGAGTTGTTCTTTCCATGTAGATCAGAATATAAATCCTGACCTATATCTATTATTGGTCTCTTTTAATTTTTAACATTGATAAAATTACCTAATTGTTGATTTTAATGTATACTCTAGGCATTCATGAATTTTATATGGTAGAAGATATAAACATTTCCCCCAAAGTACATGAATATTGATTCAGTTAATTTAATCAATGGCAGATCATAAACATTTATTTGCCTTGACTTTTCTGAGATATTGCTTACAAACTTTGTCACCAAGATAGCTGTGACTTCTGTGTCCCTGCAAGAATCCCTCTTTGTTTATGATATTCATTACTCAGTGAAATATGGATGCAAAGATGATTTCAAAGCCTTCTCAGCTTATTTCACTGCTTTAAAAGGAATCCCATGATGTGTGACACATATCCCTTCAGGAATCTACAGAAAAGAGTTTTACCCAATTAACTCATTTCTTAGTGTTTANTAAGAGAAGCTGCTAAACAATTAATTACTCATGTTTAATTGGCCATCAATTTATGCAAATGTTGCTTATAATTAGAAAAGAGTAAGGATATACTTCAAATTCAAATGTGCAATCCTGAGCTACATTCTCTTGGGGCCAGTCATAATTCTCAGAGACTATTAATACGTTTTTCTTCCCTGGTACCGCAATGGATGAGAGGATTTTGCTGTATTTGAAAGAGGTCTTTCCACACTCCTCATAACGAGGAAGTTGATTAGACAAACATAATGGGACTCATCCTGTTTCAAGAGAGGAGATAAGGGATTTGTTTAGCCTCTGCCTCTCCAATGGTGACTGATTGGAATGTTCTCTTTGTATTTTCAGCATTATGCGGAGGGGACGTGAGAGGACCTAGTGGGACAATCTTATCACCTGGTTACCCAGAATTTTATCCAAACTCTCTGAATTGTACATGGACAGTTGATGTAACCCATGGAAAAGGTAAGTTGTTTAACTCAAGAATATTGGATTATCATTTGAGTTTTATTGCATCTATTTTTTTAGCCATTTTTCATGTCCCAAACTAGATAAGTATGAAAAAATCAATATGGAAAAAATGCAGCATAGGCTTAAATAAGTTTTTCTAGAGTATTACACCATGCTCATTTTAAATTTTGCTAGTGTTTGTTACCTACCTTTTCTTATAGTATAGAAAATTAATAGTATTTGGNGTTTTCTCATCAATAAAACCTGAAAGACATCAGCATTGCATGGAGCTTAATCCATATTTATATATACTGCTTATGAAGTATTATTATAATAATATCTCCATATACATTTATAACCATTCCATAAAAAATTCCGTGCAAAATATCAAGAATGAAACATCAGGTATGTCTCACATCATTAAGATGAACTTTAAATCTGTGTTGTGTGCATAGNAGATGTTAATTTTAAAAATAAGCATCCAAGTGAACNGTGATATAGGACAGCAGTGGTTAATTGATGCAATTGGAAGGAGACTAGAAAATTAGCAAGATAATTCATCCAAGTAGCAGCACTGACTAGATTATTATCCCACAATATTACAGTAATAATGAGCCAATATTATTTACCTGGAAGCATAGACTGGTCTTTAAATTCTGCTAAGTAATTTTTTATTTACAATTGTTGGCANATTGTTATTATGTATTTTATTATTGCTATTGAAAACCCTAATAAATCAAAAGTAAAAATTAGCAATGAGAAAATATTGTCAGAATTTTTTAAGTAAAAGATTNTTTTCATAAATGTAAATTTGTGTTTTTATAAAATAAATTTACTTTTAATAAAACTCTATGCCATTTTGTTGAGCGATTAGTAGTATATGCTGGCTTTTCTATTTAGGTTTCCTGTAGTGACTTAAATGCTACTAAGAAAAACTGTTAAAATGAGAATACAGAAAGTAACAGAAGCAATGAGGTTCTTAACTTTATATAACTGGTTTGTGTTGTATTCTAGAATACAAAACTTTCTGTTGGAAATTAAAGAATTCATCTTGTTATTTCACTGTGCAGTGGATTAATGGAGTTTAAAATAAGCTTCCTGGTATTATACAAGAAAATGGAGGGCTACCTACTGCTTGCTATGTAAACAGAGGTTTAATTAACACTTAAGATTTCACATCATTACAGGTTGTATGTGTTAATTAAATCAGTATTTACATGGCAAGGATGAGGGTTTAGCTGCCTTTCTTTTAAGAGCTAGTGAAGTTTGCTNGAAGCACAGTTCCAAAGGCAAGACAAAGTGACCTGAACTACTTCAAGTTGGGAGAAGAGGACAGCCTATCCTTTCGAAGGCTNCACTGATTTCTTCCTATTGCTGACGAGCAACATAGTGGGGTGTCTTTTAATGGCCAGTTACTCTTAAAGGGAAGCTATCCTTTTGGAAAACCTTAATCATTTCCTAAATTATTAGAAATGCTTGGATCTCTGATGTTAGAACACCTCCACAAAAACTATAAATAATACACAAAGCACCAAATTCTAGGTCTCTTTCTCTGAAGATGGATGATCCAGCTATGGGAATCCCTACCTCTAAAAAGTTTCAGTTTTCCACACTAAACACATGTGCTCTGGATAGTTTCCCTTAGTGAAGCTTATACTCATTCTCATTAACTCTTTTAATACTATTGAATACTANTAATTGATGACTTTTTCNTCATATAACTCATCTTTTTAGATTAGTGTGATTTTAGGTAACACTTATCCCCAATAGCTAAAATTGTGTAATTCTACATTCAACAGATTTTTTTTCTACTTTTGTAATAGACTTACATATTTACTCCTCCCTTTCATCATATTTTTGGCTTAAAGATTCTAGGATATAATTTTAAAATTAATTCCATTACATTAGTGTTTGTATTATACACTCAGANTATTCTCATACTTAAGTGTAAACATCAATACTTTAGAGATTTATAAGAATATTGGGTAGGATCTAAAGATTTAAAGAATTTCCAGAAGTATGGTCCATAATCTCTTCATTACTCAACATTCAGTTACAGTGTTTAAGCACATAAGACTTCTCAATAGGTTCATAGTCAATTAATTATAGTATCATTCAGCCTACACTGCCTCTGGTTTAANGGCTATATAAAAATNTCCTTAAGTATATTTTNAAAANGTCAGGGTGTTAATTCTAANTGGTTGTTAGCTNTTGTTTTTAAACTCAGCCCTCCAAAGACTAAGTCAAGGGGATTGTGATTTCAAGTTGCCAGTTGAACTATATAATGACAACTTGCATCAAAGAATAAAACAAACACAAGCACANGGAAATTAAGTTATATCTATATTGACTTATGGAGATAGAGAGTTGGCAAAAAATAAAATCTGTATCAGAAAATCTTTAAGTTATANTGAATGAAGCAAATATAAACTTTTAAGTTCACAAGTTGGAAAATAAAAATAAAATTAAAAAGTCAACTTAAAGGCTAACAAAAATGGAGACATCAACGCAATATTGACTTTAAGGTCAAGCGTTTACAAGAGTATATCTAACATAAGTTACTTTAACAGAATATCTTGAATCATCATTCTCATGTGATTTTAAACCAAGGGGCTTCTTCTCACTCCCCNCTTAGAACTGTGCCACCTTTGCTTGTCTCCTTCCTGATGTCTGACCCAGGCCTATTCCTCTACCCATTTATCTTTTGAAGGTCACTGCCTTCAGAAGCCTCTATTAACTCATTGACTAATTGTTGCTTCTATTTCNATGATGATATATTGTCTCATACTAAGACATTTTATAGCACTTTAAGGAATACTTGAAATTTTGTTTTATGCTTCTTTTTCCACAGATGGACATGGTTATTTATAGTCATTTAAATCTTCATTCTAGAATGAAGTTCTAGGTTCTCAGTTTAAATTGTTAATTAGCTGACTTTTGACAGAACTTTAAAGATCTTGTTTATTTTTTTCCAGCAGTAGTAAAAATAGATTTTAATGTTTCTTTCAGTATTTGATAAATAGCAACTCCTTTTTATTCAATACCTAGTCAAAAGTTGGTGAAGTGCTAAATAGTAGTACTTACTCTGTAGGATTAAAAATGAACAGTAATTGATTACTGTGAAGACATTCCTTATTCCCATTGGAAAGCCATTTTATTGACAGAGAGAGTAAAACAAAAACAAAAGAGAGCAAAAACAACAAAGCAAAATTAATTGACAATGGCCCTATTGGCATTAAAATTTAGCAGAAACCTTCATTTTTCCTGAAAAACGATGCATATCAGAACACATTTAAATANAAACATATATATGCTCATTTTTCTCATATTTTATCCCATTGTCACTTTGTTCTTATCTTTCCTCAGTAGCAGAAATAAAACTGAGAGGTATAAGGAGAGATGTCGAGCTGCTATGCTTGGCTATGGAAATGTAAATCAGAACAGGCATTTTGTAAAGCCATTCTTCTTAAAACTGAATATCTGACCCCAGGGCCCAGTCANTTTATTTTTACCCATTTATGCACAGAAACAAATGCATGTGTTCATCAAAGGTAATATTTGCATATTTACAATGGCACAACCAGGTTCATGATAAACATCCAAAACACCTCAATGACCATCAGCATTTGAGCAGATAAGTGAATGTGATCAATATAACAGCGTACAATTTTATGTAATAATATAGATGAGCCACACATATCTAATGTTTAGTACTAGTCAGATCCCCAAAAATAATAATCCATAATTCAATTATAGAAACTAGAAGAGCATATATAAAATAGACAATTATATTTTGCTGTTAGAAGTTCAGGGATTGACAGTCTTTGGTAAAATTGACAGTTTTNATATGAGGAGCATTAGTGTCAGAAATGTACCCATTGGTGTGGGCACTGCTTGGAAATGGGTGTTTAGTTAGTCAAAATCTAATAAGTTTCCTGAATAATGTTCATATTTCAGTATATCATAAGGAAAGTTTGGAAGGTTTAAAAATAAATGAATAAGGAGTTACTATACTTCATTAACAAATAAAACCTCACTGTGTCTGCTTTGTTTATTTTTTCTGAACTAGACTTGTGCTTATAGGAAGTTGGGAGCTAGTTCCTCAAGAACAAATTTTCATGTTGTTTGAGGANGTTGGGGAAGGAAATGGAGAAGACAATGCAAATCGTCACCAAGAAGCTGCAAAGGATACTCATTTTCCTTGAAACTGTGAAAAAAATGTTATTGTTTTCCAGACATTTTTCCTTGGTTTCTAGAGTTTGACCCAGAATATTGTTGATAAGTAAGCTTACAGATACACAAGAGACAATATTTATTCTGTACATTTGCAGTATGTGATGGCAATGGGTTTCATTTTAGAAAGAGAAAAAACAGGCTTATGAAGGCTGTAGGTTGATGGCAACTCTAGGATTTGCTAATACACTTCACCCAATAAGTCTGGTTTTTCTATTTTTTTTTTGTCCACAGGTGTGCAGTTCAACTTCCACACTTTTCATTTAGAAGACCACCATGACTATTTACTGATCACTGAGAATGGTAGTTTTACCCAACCATTGGCACGCCTCACTGGTTCTGAACTTCCTTCAACAATCAATGCTGGTCTCTATGGAAACTTCAGAGCTCAGTTGCGCTTCATTTCAGATTTTTCAATATCATATGAAGGCTTCAACATTACATTCTCTGGTGAGAAAATAAAGAATCAAGAACTCTTTTAGTAAACCTTAAAGAACTGAGCATATAAAATTAATATTAACATGACAAACAAAAATAGAAAAATTGCGGAAAAGATGAAAAACTTTTTAAAGTCGATAAACAGAAGCAAAATTACCTCTCAGCAAGTTTGGAATACCTTGAGGATTGTCTGTAGTCACACATTGCAAAACATTAAAGAAAAAGCAAATAAATAAGTAATGAATACATAAATTCTCTAAAAAGTCACTAAAATTACAGTCATTTAATTTTCTTTGTCATAAACTCATGTGATGTTCTGATGTCCAAAACCAGCTAAAATACCTACTGAATTTAAACTGAGTATTCCTATATATAAATACTATATATAACTATGCAATATTACTTTTTGTTGTTTCATGTGTCTTATAAAGATATACTGACTGATCAAGTCAAAAAATAAACTTACTTTCATTATTTTGGAATATACAATCTACAAGAAAGTAAATATGAATAGGCTTTCATACATCACAGCATCATTTGTAGACAAATAATACTGTTAGTATAATTACTAGCCTAAAGTTTCATGTGGGTTTCTAAACTCTCTCATTAAGAGAAAACAGCATAATAGATATTTTCAATGGAAACTATTAATTTCTTTACAGTTGTAGGCAAAATGTGAGGGAGAGGAATGCATCTGTCCCTGAATCTCCCATAGCAGTGTTACCACTTATGGAATTGGATGAAATGAAAAATAGGCTATCTTAGCTGTGTATCCAAGCCATCAGTGCTAGACAGTAGGCCCTCACTGGGTAAGGGTTCTCTCCTGGTGCCAGGAATCCTATGTCACTGGGCTGTGTTCAATTCTGAATATCCTACAGAGATCTTAATTCCAGAGCCCAGTTGTAGTTACGACTTGGGTTCCAAGAAAAGTTATTATTAGATCCAGGAGCAAAAAAATTATCCCTGCCACATGAAGTTGTATTTTATAATTATAATAGGATAAATAGCTATTTCTCTCTAACAGAACAAATTAGTAAGTAAATTATATGCTGACTTGAGACTATTATTACATATAATACACATACAGTGATACAAATGTAATTCTATTCTACAATAAAGTTGTTACATGTGTTTGTGCACATATACAAGTGTCAATATTGTTTTTAAATGTGTTATTTATTTGGATGAACATANTTAGCTACTAGAACAATTGTATTAGTCTCTGATCACTAGTAAATGAGTATAATCAATTTAAATCTAGATATTTAAAATACACCCAAATAATTCACACACAAAATTAAAGTGAAAAGAAATTTCTGCTTGTTTATTTTTTACCTTAATTACTAGTAAAGAAGTATTCTGGAAATATCTTTAGGTAAACNGTTTCTTGTTATATCTGTGTATGATTATAATTTTTAACCAACCCTTCTTTCACATTGAAAACTTTTTCATCATACATTTTCACTATGCTCATTCTTTGCCTGGGGAGGGTTCCTATATAAATCCATCATGTAATCATTACCAATTTGGGGTACTTCATTATTACATAAACATTTCCATCTGAAGTTAGAAGTTTTTCAGAATATGGCTTAATTGAATTCCTGATACTAGAGGCACGAGAGACATCACCATTTTAATTAAAGCAGTTAAGTGAATTGTATTATTTTTTTGCTGATAATGATTTCATTACAATGTTACTTTTGTTTGAAAACACACATCTCTCATGTCATTACTGTAATTCAAAACTCTGTGAAGTGGAAAAGATTTCAAATGCTGAAAAAAAAAACATCATGAGATAGCTAGCTACATTTTCATCTTATCACTCAGGTAACATTTTCCCATCCTCATTGAATTTCACACATGAAAGTATTCCTTTAGTTATTATATATAACAGAACACAAAAGAAAATGATGAGCCCCATAGCATATTACTGTTCTTAGACATAATATAGCAAGACCCTAAATACAAGAAAAGTATATTTAAAGTGATCATTCTCAGTTCACTTTCTCTGGGTGATTTATTTGCCCTTTACAGAATATAACCTTGAGCCCTGTGAAGACCCTGGAATTCCTCAATATGGTAGCCGAGTTGGCTTCAGTTTTGGGGTCGGTGACACTCTGACNTTCTCATGCTCACTGGGTTANCGACTGGAAGGTTCTGCGGAGATCATCTGTCTTGGCGGTGGCCGTCGAGTATGGAGTGCACCTCTGCCAAGGTGTGTGGGTACGTGGTCAGCTGCTTTCATTTGCTTGTATGTGTAGTCACTGTCCATGAAATTGCATGATTACACACTCTTTTTTTTATAGTATGTTGAATTTCTCCATTTATTTCACATTAGTTAATTCTATTTTCTTTTCAACTTGGCAATCNGGTGCACCCCAATTATTGTGCTGCTGCAATAAAACAACTATGCTTCAAACTTGTTTTCAGATAATAACAATAAAGAGCAAATGCAACTGATATGTACTTATAAGATTAAATACAGTGATGCTATACAGAAGATAAACAGGATGATAAAAATCATAAAATAATAAATAATAAATGGATTCATTTTTTAAAAAGTAAAATTAACATCTAGATTTCTTAATGAGCCCTTTNATGCAGTATTTATTCTAAGTCTCCAAGTGTCTGATCTACAGGGCTAATCTCCTTTTATTCTGATAACTAACTCACAACAATGAGATGGGAATTTAAGGATGAGAAAATGTTTAAAGAAATAAATTGGCCCATTATCAAATGGTCCAGCACTCAGGAACCACCGCTGGACCATTTCTATAGAAGCACACACACAGTGAATTCTCCTATTATTTTGATGGTGCATTCTGACTGATTCTTTAGCAATATTTTGGAATTCACAGACAAAAATTTTCATTTGACAAGAAAAATGTGTTAAATAGAGAACAGAAAAGAGTTTTTAAGGCACCTATTGACTTACAATTAATGAAGTAAGATAGTTATTCACGTTGTGAGATAAATATAAAAGGCCTGGAGCTAATATAATTTTNAAAATGGATATTTTGACTAAACAAGGAACAAAAATAAGTAGAATATTTTNTTTATTACTTAAGTCATTTCACCATTTAAAATAGAAACTCCAGAGAAGAATAATATCAGGCTACTGGTCATTCAATAATTATCAGTGTTTATTTTTATGAAAGAAATTTNATTATAAAGAAACACTTATAATTGGGCATAGTTCAACATTATAGAACTTCAGTGTAGTGAGGGTATGCTAGACTTTTTCATGCATCAGAATCCCATTTAATCATCACAATGCCCAATATTATGATAGTCCTATATTTTTTATTAGAACTTGAGCATTATATGTTAAATAATTACCCAAGACTAAGTTTGTAAGTGGTAAGATTGAGCATGACTTGTACAAAGGTAAGTCTTCCTGTAATTCCCAACCCTCATTACAGCTTTGGGGAAGTCACCCCAAAGAAGGACTCAAAGTCACACTGAGCTAATGTTTTTCTCTTAAAGTGGCAAATACTAGACTGTTACTGGCTCAGAAAAAAATGTTTACATGTACATTTTAATGGCTTAATCAACATTTAAAATTGATTTAATGAATTGATCTCTGAAAACGTGATATTATATAAAAAAAACCAAGAAATTTAAAGTTTATATTATTAAACTATTTCTCAGAATAGGTTTAGTTTATATCAAAATCTTTAATTAGAAGTATGAAAAAATCATTTAGACAAATTTAGAAAGCAAATTTTCCATGACTCTTTAGTGAGTTTCCAAACTAAAAGTAAAAAAAGTTGTTCCTAAATTTACACTGATTGAAAATTATAATTGAGTCCATTAGCCTTAATATTTTCTATTTCATATATGTATTCAAGTTACAAGATTGAATAACTATAACCTATAGAATGTTCTTTTAATATTATACTATAATTTCTTGGAACTTTCTCAATAATTTGTTTATGTTTTATAACAAATATGTTCATTTTTGTATTCTGAATCCACATATTTGTCTGTATAATTCTCTTACTTTTTAGAGATCATCAATGATCACCAAAGTTAGGTAAAAAACAGTTTATATTAATTGACATTATCATACTAACAGATGCCTTACTTTATTTTGTTTTCAGACAGATAGACACATAGATAATATAAAGAGGTAGGGTCTAATTCTGTAACCTTGAGTGCTCTAAAACCCATTTAGTAGTTCAGGTTCGCTTTAATTTCTGTTATTTCCCCGTATTTAGATTTCTGAGTATTGAAAGATGGGAATGAGCCATCCTACCAAACCAGATGCTGAATTAGCAAAGCTACTTTATTTGGACAATTTTTTTTCTTTCAAGTTATTTATACTTTTCACTTCCTATAATTCTCCCACAGTCCAATTCTCTAGTTAATATTTGCTTAATAAGTATTCTTTAGTCATTAGCATTGTAAACCTCAGAGAAAGCTCGTGCTGCACAAGGTGGGCAAGCCAAAAGCAGGCCACATTCTAAATTTCTACTTTTGTTTCATTTGTTTGAAATTTAAACAGTCTTCCCATGGCACAGAGGTAGCCATGGTGACTATCATCTTAGAGTAAACTACAGGGAGGAATTGAATTCTATCTAAANTATAAAATTCAAACTGCTACCTTTTGAAAGTCTTTAAATATACAAGGTTTAGAGTTAATAGATTCTGGATTGTTGGACAACTGATAAGCTGATTTTGAAAGCTTCCTTTTGAATTTTGTTTGCATAAGCTTGATTTTAGTTCAATATTTAACATATAGGTTGATTTCCTTCAAGACATTTCAGAAGAATTTGTCAAAATTTATATAAGTTAAATGAGTAATAAATGACATTACTACTTAAGCAAATTTTAGCATAGCCACAGCTTTTAATTAATCAAAC
The DNA here is from genome assembly GCA_001675575.1 of Neotoma lepida. Lineage (NCBI taxonomy): Eukaryota > Metazoa > Chordata > Mammalia > Rodentia > Cricetidae > Neotoma > Neotoma lepida. The sequence goes on from LZPO01035223.1 coordinate 54,989, forward strand.
CATANTATCTTTTACAAATACAAAGAATTCTATCATCAAGCATCTNATTATTAAACTCCACCCGTGCTGTAAAGATTGCTCTAGCACGATCTTTCATTACTAAAAATCTANAAATATTTCAAGATGCATCGAAGCTTATATGAGAAGCCAGAACTGTCAGTCAAAGGGCTTTGAGTCTAAGGTGGAGACACACAACCCAAGACTTTCAAACTGGAGACTGTAATATTGTAGAAACAAGATTTTGACTGTCATTATTGTTGATACATTGATATATGATTTCAGCGGACTTTTTATGCCTGTTTTAATCAGTGGACAATATCTTCAATTACAGCTAATTAGAGAGAGAGAGAGAGTGTGTGTGTGTGTGTGTGTGTGTGTGTGTGTGTGTGTGTGTGTGTGTATTTCAAGTTTAGGGAGATTTGAGAAGCAGAAAGAAGCTTAAGGGGCCTCAAGAATATAACACCCACTAAGAAGACAGGGATTTTTCTCCCTAAGCAGTGGCCTCCATATAAGGCATGTAGGCTATAATAGTACTGCAGGATAACCAAGGCCTGTTACAATTGGTGAGTTGGTCAAACAATTTTCCTTCAAAAGTTCTCACTCAAAGTTTGGCTAACTGGAGCCAAATTCCAAGCCTAAAAATGTGTATCACCTTAAGAACTGATCCGTGTGTGACAGTTGTTAAAATAAGGAGAAGTCATAGCCCATTTTTCTTGCTTCCAACTCTTTCTCTATAACCATATGCCCTAGTACCCCAGCACCATAATGACAGACAGAAATAAGAGGTTAATTTTATCAACTAGAAAAAATAAATAAATAAAGGAAAGGGAGGAAAGTCAGTTTACTTAGTGATCCATANGGAAGTTGCATCTTTTAAAATATATAGCTGCAAATATGTAAACANGCTTCACCTAAGATAACAATAACAGCCAAATAATATTTCAGTTAAGGTACTTAAATTTAAATGAATTTCTTATAGAGCTAAGTAATAAAACAATATTTGACCTTTTGTTAAGAAAAAAAATAAGGAGGATAAAAGAGAGGCTGGTGGTTCAGAGCAATGGCTGTTCTTCCACAGAACCTGGGTTCAATTCTCAGCACCTTTTGTTAGAGTCCAACCATCTGTAACCTCAANATCAGGGGATTCAACAGACTCTTCTNTCCGCTTTGGGCACCAGTAATCATGTGGTGAGTATANATACACACAGGCCAAACACCCATACACAGAAAATAATATGAAACAAAACAAAATAAAATAATTTTTAAAAATTAAAATGTATTCTTATTTTATAAATAAGAGTGGATTCCTACATTTAGTCATGTAATAGCCACATCTAGTTTCTTTCTAAAATTTGTCTGCTGAAACAGTTGTTTCCCTTGTCATCTTTCTTTTCATTTAAACTTTATATAGTGTATTGATTATATTCTTTCTTTCGCCAAAATCATCCTTTCAGAGCCTCTGTACTTCACTTCCCACTAAACTTCATGTTCTTTCTTCTTTCTTTTTCAATCTCTCTCTCTCAAAAATAAAGAAAAACAAAAACAAAATAAAAAAATAAAAATAAAAACTTAATAAGAAAAAAAATACCAAATACCACCAAACCAAAGCAAAAAGCACAGGTAAAACACCGAGTGTGGTTTTTTTTTCTTGGCCAATTACCCCCAGTCACAGAGCCTGAGCTAGGATGTGGTTAACAGTGGATAGATATACTTCATTGGAAAAAATCGATTTTTCCTTTTCCCAACAGGTATCATTTGCAAATAGATTCTCGATTAGGGAGTGGGCTTTGTGTACACTTCCCATTTCCATGCTATGATTGTGTCTGGTTTGAACTTGTGCCATCTTTTGAAAGCAGGAAAATGTGTTTGATTTCACTCAGTGTCCAAACATGCCATAATCCAAGCCAGGCCATATTGCAATTAAACAAGCAGCTAATGACAAGACATGTTTTGTAAAGTAGATTAGCAAGTTCAGTCTGAGCAATGATTTGTCTCTCAGCAAGAGTCAACCCATTTTAAGAAGCCCATACATTTAGAAGTCATTTTAAAGACATTAATTCACTCATGCTCATAATCCCCATTTAACACATCTACTTCTGTTTCTAATTTCATGTGCCATTGATTTTTTTTCTGACCTTGAATGAGTAACAACATCTTGCCTTAATCATGAGTCAAATGAGAAAAATGATCACTACATTAAACAGACATATTTTTCTCACTTTTCTGACTTTTTAGATGACATATAATGATTGTTACTGATTTCATAGTTTAAAAACAAATGTTGGTAATAGAAGAAAGCCTTTGGACAGCATATAGTGACACTATTCTGTACTATCACTTAAATATCTCTATGAACCCAAACCTGTTCTAAAGTGAATAAAATAAAGCAAAGACAGAAAAGACAAAAAAAATCTATCATAATGCACATTTTGTCTATTCCATCTCAAAATCCAAGTTCTTCTTAAAGAAATTATAGGCATGAGATCCTCNCCGTTGTATGTTAAATATGACTCTTCTATGAATCCAGTCATGAATGCAACCATGTATCTAGATAGAAAGCAAATTTAGGCATTAAATATTTGAATTGCTTTTTGTTCTATCATTAATTAGCTCAACAAATTGANAAAAATGCCTTAATTTTCTGAATCCTTTTCTGAAAAGTATTTCGGCAGTATATGATCTACACAAAACAAATGGATCCAAATTAAATCAGTAATTATACTAAATAGACACAAATACTTGTGGTAAAAAGGTGAGGTACTAAGATTGGCACTTATTAATAAGCTAATGTTATTGCTTGTGGTTGACAAAGGGGCACATTAAAGAACATATGGACTGATAGAGAAAAACATCATGACTATGTGCTAGAAGGCTCATTGTTTAGAATCTCCACTCTACCTAGACTCCCCTTCCACATCCTTCAGGTAACACTGCCTCAATGTATCAAAGACTGTGGAATTTCTTAACTTTCTATTGTTATTTTGGAACAGAGTCTCACTGTATAAGCCAGTCTAGATTAAAAGTCCTCTAATGCTCAGTGCATTGATTTCATAATATAAAATCTATAGTATTCATTTGTATTTGTTCACTGTCTTATTTATTTAGAGTTTCTTATTCACAACATGATAAAGAAATAAAAGAAACCACGATTATTTTGTAACATGGTTATCAATAATGAGCAAAAGACTGTGACAACAGCCTGATCTTATGCTTCTTAAATTGTTGTNGATTTCTATATTACTTTTGATTAATATACCATTCTGAAATCAGAAGAAGAATATTATTTTCTCTTGTTCCTAACATTCATCTTTATAAAAAAATCAGTAGAAGCCGTAGCACATGCTGCAGTCCATTAGCAGGCAAATACTATCTGTAAGCTAGAAGATACTAAATACATACAGCTTCACAGCCACGTGGCTTCAGGAGAAACTGTTGAACTCTGGTATTGGATTGGAATAGAGGTAATTGACAACATATAAATGAAAAGGTGTAGTGGTATTCTTAAAAAAAAGGAAAAGAAAAGAAAAGAAATGCTTACCACACCAAGCAACAGATTGGGTGTGACTATGGGACCATTTGCTAACACTTGTACCAGACTTAAAAAATCAGTCAACCTAAAACCCCATTCAATTTAGAATTTACTCTAAGAAATTCTAAAGAAACAGAAAGGAAACTGGGGTAATTTCCTATTTATTTCTATCCTGGAATTTGTTTAACAAAGTGGCATATTTTTATTACTAAGAATTAATTACCAAGAACATAGATTTATCACAATTCTAAAGATTTAAAATTGTTTGCCTCTGGGCTGGAGAGTTCAGTCATTAAAGGCTAGGCTCACACCCA
>LZPO01035224.1:15144-40681 GCA_001675575.1 Neotoma lepida
CACACACACACACACACACACACACACACACACACACACACACACACTTTATTCCTCTAGACAACCCTGACTAATATAATAGCTATCATTTAAAAGGCACATATTGATGCTCTTATTGACTTTCCTGCATTTGGGATATGGGGAAAGACGGTCACAAGTGAACCTATCCTGCCTCTTTCTTACCATCTCACTGTAATACTTTCTCTTCACACTCCATGTTTCTACTTTCTCCAGAGCTCCTTGCTTTTCATTTAGAAGCCTTCCTCCCTAAGCTCATGTCTGGCTCCCTTACTGGGTTCCTGACATCTGTTGCATTGCACACTGGCTAGTGCAGCAGTCTCTAGCCTCGGAATCAAAGGAACACTATTTGAACCTATGGTTGCTCTGCTATGACAAGCCATTTGGCCTCTCTGGGCCACGGGTGGAAATCAGAATGGAAGAGAAGATGTGGACTCTCTGAGATATCTACATAACTATCCACATCTGCTGCTTCTTGGGGGAGTCTCTATTGCCTTCAGTCATATGACTTGGTTTCCCAGAAATATTAACAATCTCCATGAGGCTGGCCACACAGAAGTGCTCCCTGAGTGATTACTATGACTTCAGTCCCCTCTTGTGTAGCTGAGTGAACGGTACTTTAAATGGACAACATGTGGTGTTTTAAGAATGACTTTCTCGTTTTTCTCCTGCTTATGTTGCTATGACATATCGTTCTTGGGTTAGCGTTTCACTTCCTACACTGACTATGCAACCCAGGGCATGGAACTCAACTGCAGATCACTTGGGTTGAGAGGCAAATATCTGACTGTACTGAACAAGAGACTCCTTGCTCTCATAACTCATGTTCCTTATGCTTATGTCCTTGGTACCATGCCTGACTGCAACCTAACAACTCTACACTGTCCAACTCACCTGCAATGCATTGGATAGGCCACGGTGCCACTCATCTTACTGAACAAATTCTTTGAGATAATCAACTTGTAAATCAAAACAGCTTATCTTGGTTTATGGTTACAGAAGTTCCATCTTCCAGTCAGTTGTTCCTGTTGCTTTAGACCTGTCNGGAGGCAGCACATCACAGCAGGCACAGATAGTGAGGTAACATTGTTTGCCTTGTGGCCAGAAAGCAAAGTGAAAGCAAGGAGGCCAGGATGGTACAAGCCCTTCAAGGGTGTATCAATGACCTAAAGACTTCATAAGTGCCCTACCTGTCAAAAATACCACCACCTCCCACTAACACCACTCTGGGGGACTCTCTAGATCAGACCAATAGCAAGAACCATGACTTTTCCACTGTGGTTCTCCACGAATGCTTGGGTTAGAAGCTAATCACTACAAAACACCCAATGTTTAATTTTGGCCCCTTCTTTCCCCTGTGTACCCCTCTGAGCCTATTCTCTAACTTTCTTTGGATTCAGGTATCCTTTTCAACTCCTTTTACCCAAAATTTTAGACTCTGTGAATCTCAGTGTTAGTCCCAGTGAAATCTAAAACCACAGTAAGGCTACCATTTCCAGAGGCAAATGTCTGCTTGATTTAAACTCTGGCTGGGTTAACACACCACCAGCTGGATGGAAATGAAAAAATAAGCTCCAAGAGGCACTGTTTCAAAATACCTACCCTTTAGATTCATTGGATACAGCCAGCATGTGGAGTGAGTCTTCCAGATTCTGGACGCTTCTGACCTTTTCGTTCAGGCAGAAGTGATGGTTCGGTCCCTTGTGACCCTGTCTTCTCTAGTCTCTAATTCTCTACTCACATTTTCTCAGCCCCCCTATTCTCTGCCCTTTTATCATTTTTATTGCTTTTCCCTGGACCATCTCCAGGTCTTGACATCTTTCTTAGGACATAGAGGCCATAGACTGGGTAAAGAATGCTAACAAGGAAAGAAACAATGTGGAGCCCATTAGGAGGATTAATTTCTAGCCCTTGCGTGTGCTGCTAATTCATCCCAGATTTTAAAGGCACAGCCAGGAGGCTCCCTGGCACTGAGAGCATGGTCTTTGATGACCCAGGGTGACTTCACCACTGTGTTGCTTATGGGTCCATCACTCCTCAGCTTAGACCTCCTTGGTTTGGCTTTGCTTCTGGTCAGGCTGTCTTGTATTCATCTTGTTTGATCACGGCTTTACTATTAGCAAAGATGCTCCCAGAATTTAGTCTCTCTTAGTCTACAAACTCCCTGTTGTTTTTATCAGGCTCTGCCATGGTGATGCTGCAGGGAGCGGTGTCTGGTGTAGCAGTCTGAGAGCCACTGTGTGTGGGGGAACCAGGACCAGCCTCTTCTGTGTACTGTGTGGGGTGTGCTGCTATGTGGATGACCCGGTATTGCTCCAGCAAACAGCTTCAATGGAAACATTGCTGGGGGCCTGNTGTTCAATCCAGGCACCAGACCCCAGTGAGCAGCAGACCCCAGTGGTCTCCATGACTGGTAGGGAAGTGCTACTGAAAGGTGCAAGGGTCACAGTTGGCAATTTCACATTCTAACAGTCAGGAAAAGCAGAAGGCATGCCTCTAAACTATGATTTAGGGAGGGTGAGGCAGAGGGTAGAGAGAGATTGCTTTATTCAGTGTGGAAAAGAACTCTCAGCTAAGTAAACCTAAAGATACAGCCAGAGAATGCAGACAATGGTTGAGATGAAGGATGAACTGAGTGGTTGTCTAGGAGTTGAGGAAACACTGGATTAAAGGCGAATGTTACTCACTTAAGACTTTCAAATGAAAACATGGAGCACATAGTACTGGAAGAAATTCTGGTCTGCACAAATCTCCCTGTTCTTATGCCAGCCTCGGGCCTTATAGCTTTTGCATGAGCTGGTACAGGATTCTGTATGTGAATTTCTCAAAGATGTTGTGAGACTCAATCATAATAGTGGATGTTGTATGGTTTTGTAACTAATAAAGAGTCAGTCCACTGGAGGCAAAGCCCAGATACTGCTGCAAATAGGGTTTGGTAGCATGTAGGAGAGCCAGACTCTAAACCAGTGGAGCTTAAACATGATGTAGGCATTTCTCCCGTATACAAAAGTATAGACATCTGAGCACTGGGATCTGAGGCACATGCAGGTCNGTGAAGTCATCAGCTTCTCAAGTTCCTTCCAGTGTTGGTGCAAGTACCTTCACTTTCCTGGCCCAAGACAGCTCCCAGCTCCCAGGGCTCCCGCCGTCATATCTGCATGCCCAATGGGCAGCAGGACGNAAGAGGAGTCCAGGGCAGAGGGGCTGTGTGCCTCGATAGTGAGGTAACTTCCTAGAATTCGTACAAATCACTGTTTTCAAATTGCTAACTAGGACTTAGTCACTAGTCATACCTGTCCAGGGTGCCTGGAGCATAATGTGCTTTGTTTCCCACAGCATTGCGTCTAGCCAGTCATCCCTGGCTAGTAGCTGCACAGAAAGAGGGGAGGTGCATGGACAGTCTGAGAAATTTGGTAGTGTCTCCTCCCATTATAGCCTGTCAATAAAAGTAAAAATCTACTTTGTGCCAGGTCTCCGCTCCATGGACCAATAGATGAAGCCCCATGCTCACTGGGTTTTCTTATCTCTAAGGCAACGGTGTGCTGCTTCACAAATATCCCCTCATCTTCCTTTGTTCATGGTTCACCTTTCATGCAGTCATTTCCACCACTATGATGCAAATCCCTCCCTACTGTCAGGGTTTGCATGATACCAGCACGATCAATTGATTGCTTTGACCCAGTCTTCTCCAGCTAACATTGATTTACCTTAAAGATCTTGATGGTCAACTTGGTGGGACCTAGAATTGCCATGGAAACAAATCTTTGGGCATGTCTATGAGGGATTTTTCTCGGTTCGTGTAACTGAGGTAGGAAAACCCACCCTAAATATAGGCAGCACCATTCCATGGGCTGGAACCGGATAGAAGTGAGAAGTGGAGGCTGGGCAGCATTCGCCTCGCTCTTTCCTGACTGTGGATGTGACGTGACCAGCCAACTCAAGCTCCTGTCACCCACCTTCCTTTATATAATGAACTCTGACCTTGAACTATGAGCCTAAAGGAACATTTCCTTCCTTAAATTGCTTTTGTCACATACCAAAACACAAGGAACTAATAGAACATCTATCGCTGGAAAACTGCGTATTTGTAAGTTAATTAAATGTGTTCTTTAGCAATTTCACACATGTATAAGATGCATACTGACCACCCTCACCCCACCCCCTCGCATCTTCCTCTTATCCCTGCCTGTGCCCCTCCTTCCCTACAAATCTCTTTCTCTTTCTGTTTAGTAACCCACTGAGCTTAACCAGGGATGTNTGTGTCATCATGGATTTGGAGCTATCTGTTGGAGCTTTGTGGGCTCAACAGTGTGTACACAACTAAAGACAATGGTTCCAACTTTCTCCCAGAATCCATCAGTATCCAGTAGCATAAAGGGGTAAGGTTCCGTGAACCCCTTCCCCTAAAATGGTATTTTTTTTTTGCCATGAAGAGAAGGTAAAAAATTATAAAGTACTTTGTATACAAATAAGAAAACAAAACTGTATTATTAAACTGTGCCCATATATAGACCCAAGGCTCCACTGTAATTATTAAAGGGGGAAGGTTAGTAGGTAGTGCAGGGGTATTAGAGAAACAGTATCATCGAACTAGAAATTTCTTCTTACCCTAAGATTCAAGATTAAAAACTTCCTCATTGTGAAATTGAATATCCTCTGTTCTTATAAAATTGTCAGCTGAGGTCATCTCACTTTGCACAGTGATCTGAATTCTACCCTTTAGGAGTCAAGTACACACTTTCTAAGTTTCTGACTTATACTGAGAGTTTGTGAATTCGAACGGCTTTTCTTCAANGATGAGCCCTTGAGAGACTTGGGGCCAAGCACTTCTGTGGAGCTTCAGGTCTGTGGGGCTCTAAAGCTCTACCTATTGGTCAGTGCAGCTGGATTAAGGATACGTACAACAATTAAAGAAAAAGAAGCTATAAATTTAAAAGAGAGTGGGTGTGGGTATGCAGGAGGGTTTGGAGGGAAGAAAGGAAATGTTGAAATAATGTAATTATATTACAATCTCAGAAAACAATTATTGGGAAAAATGAATAAACCCATGCTCAACTGGTTTTTGCAAGAATGCCAAGACCTTCCATTCTAAAGACCAACATGTCAGGCAAGATACACCCACTGGTGCAATAGTGGCTTGACTGTTATGAGGCCAACCAACTACTCTCTAATTAGATTTGAGGATCACTAACATGAGAGAATTCATGCCTGATAATGTGATTCTGGAGAGAGAAAAACTAAAAACAAAACATGACTATGGAGGGAGGTCTTAGGCCCCAGGGAGAATTTACTACTATTATTTTGTTAACAATCTGGTATCAAACTGCCTTTTAAGTTTATAGCCAAAGATAAATGCTCTCGGCCTTGATTAGAGAAGCTTCTCTAACCAAATGAACTGTGATGAAGGCAGGAACTTGTGGCTGCTCAAGATACTGAGAATAAATGACAGTTTCGTATTCAGTCTTGAACAGGACTGTTATACACCTGCCTCTAAGGCTCAGAGAACATTGTCAAAGAGAATGTGGGAAGAATGTGAGAGCCAGATGATAAAGGGAAGGATTTTGAAATTTTTTCTTCTTGATATGTCGTAGCTACTATAGTAATAAACTCACAGTAACTACAGTTGCTTACACTGGGCCTGCACAAGACTGGGTCAGTCAACACTCAGTCATTGATGGGAGAGAAACTCATGGATTCTGAATGCTGATAAGAGGAGCCACTGTCTCCAGTCGTGTACCCACCGTTGAGCCAACCAGATTCCAGTAGTCATGCTTAAAATCAGTGGATCATCAAACAAAACAAAATGTCCTGAGTATGGGGGCAAGACTAGTAGGTGAGAACACTAGTAGGCTTGACTACAGAAAGGGAGATATAAGAAAAGCTTAGGTTGACAGTAGTCCAAATGTATTATATATTTTTATAAAATTGTCAAAGAATAATTTAAAAATCCATAATAAGACTCAACTAGCAGTTGATGGGGACAAGATAACAACTTTTTCTTGTGTATTTTGTTTCCTTGTGTTTTAAATATTTTTTATTATTTACTTGAGAATTTCATGCAGTGTAGTTGGATCATACCCCATCCTGATTAACTCTTCCCAGATCCACCTCCACCTTCCCAACTTCCCAAACTTCATGTCTTCTTTTTTTGTTGTTGTTAAATAATAACCCATCAACTCCAATGTGTAATGCTCATACACTCCCTTGGAGTGGGGCCATCTGCTGGAGCACTGCTGACCAACCAGGAGCCACACCCTCAAAGAAAACTGACTCTTCCTCCCCTTGAAGCGATCCCATCTATTCAGCAGAAAAATAGTAAGTGTGTTCACTCCTGGGTCCTGTGAGACACTTAACCATGGATACTTGGCCAGCTCTAGAATAGCAGGTAAATGATTTCTCCTGTGGATCAGGACTTAGTCCACTATTGCACCCATGGTCATTACTGTCGTTCATAGAGTTCACAGCTGGGTAAGGCTACTGATGACTGTTTTCCTCCAGCAGTCTGAATAACACCTTCCAGAACTGAGAGCCTGTCAGCAAGTAGGAGCTTCCTGATCAGTTCCAATTGGATTTCNCCATAACCAACATATGGGGTGTCTTCAGCAATCAAGTCTTACAATCAAGTTCTAGTGGGCAACCAAGAGCAAAGATAGTAACATGAACTGTTTAGGGTGTCTCTGGGATACCTCTGATCACCAACTCAGGAGGAGAAATCCCTCACTGGCCACAGGTGCAGATCAGGTGGCATGTAGCCGGCCTGTGCTCAACAAAAGTATATTAGTGTAGTGTTTTCCACTTACATGGGACAGGCTGTCTCTGGCTTCTGTCTCATTTTCCTAGCTATCCACAATAGCCAGCATGTGGAAACAGTGTTCCATCATCCATTGCCCTCATATTTTCTCTCTAGATTGAAGCACATGCATGCCACCAAATCCAAGCCTGCCTTGATGTATGAGAATGTCAGTCATTTCCCAGGCTCTGTGTACCAGTGTCAACAGCTATGAAATTCTACTTCTCATTCCATCTCTCATTCTGCTACCCCAACTACTTCATTCTCTCCTGCCTCCAAGCTATTGCAATAGTTCTCACATGCAAACTCCACCTTTTGCTTCCCACTGGACACATCTCCTGTTCCCAATACTCCTCCCAAAATCCTTCCTCACACCCTTGGAGANAGAGTCCCAGAGAGATTTTCCTGTTAGACCCTGTCAATCATCATTGGGCCAATTAAGCCAATACCACCATCCCTAGACCTAAAACAACTAGGAATTTGTATCATAGTTGGTAGCTCAGGTTTTAACACAACAGTGGATTATCATTTCTTTAGTAAAATAAAAACAGGAAAAAATAGTATTAGATTATAGCCTGAGGCCCTGACTAATTGATGAAGAAGAGATTAGTGGATGGCACGGGCATGTCAGAGAAATCTTACCTCCAGAGTACACAACTTCCTTTCCTAAACTGAATAGGAAAACTAACAGCTACTTCTAATGACTAGCCATTATCTAGCTAGTCCTTCCTTTGTGTAATTCAGAAAAATATACCATAGAGCCTGAAAAGCAGCAAGAGGACAGCTGCCCAGACTCCTCCTTGGACACTGTCTTCATCTCTTTAAATGCACCAGAAGACAAGCTCCATTTCTTTGTCATCTGAGAAATCTGTCATCCTTACTCAGAATTCATCTTAGTTAGAAGACATTTTTAGGAACCTTCCAGGAGCTTGCAGGAGGTAGAGGGAAGGCCTACAGGTGCTACAGGGCAGCTTGCTGCAGCCCAAGGTGTCGTTGACCTTCAGGAAAATTCACCTCACCTTGGAACTTGGACTTCAGCCTTCAGTTTAGCCAGAGACTCTGATGGAAACAGGATCCTCCTGGCATGGACCTTCCCACACTAAGCTGCTTNCTCTCTGGGTCTGAGCTCTGCTCTCACTCTCACTCTCTTGATTTGTATACTTTGTAACGTACAAGAAAGCATGGGTCGCCAGCTTTGTTGTTCATTTTCACNAGTCTTTGGACTATCCTTACATTTCCATATTTGTTTTAGAATTATTNTGTCAATTTCTTCAGGTAAGGCAGTTGCAATTTAATAAGGGTTACATTTAATGTATAGATCAATTTGGGGAGCAAATCCCATCTGAACCCCATCTCTTCCAGTCACTGCATAAGATTTGTGAAGAGCTTCTCATTATTTAGGTCTTTGCTTTGTTTACTTTGCTGATGTTTTATANTTTTTAGTGTCNNGGTCTTTCATTTCTTCTTACTTAAAATTGTTCCTAAGTACTCTTGTTATTACAGAATTATTTCCTTAGTTATGCTTNAAATTATNTTTTTATTTTTAATTAATTTATTTTTATTTCTATACAATAGATTTTAATCATATTCTTTCACNTCCTCCTTTTATAGTGTCTGGGTATTTACTTTTGNATTTTAATATTGTATTTNAAAAAAATCTTATAGAATGTGCTTATTAGGTAAAACACTTTTTATTTGTTTAGCATTTTCAATACTTAAAACTTGTGTCAGCTCAGTCTTGGCGCAGGGAGGAGGTTCTTGTCCTGCCTTGGCTGAGAGTGCCAGACTCTGGGAACTCACCATGGGACACCTTGTTTTAGAAGAGGTGGGAATGGGGGTGGGTTGAGGAGGGGAGCTGGCGGGGCAGGAAGAGGGAGGAGAGGGGGATCTGAGGTTGGTATGTAAAAGGAGTGGAAGATCTTTTTAATAAAAAAAAAAACAAAAAAACTTGTGTCAGCTAAAGGAGGGTCAGTTTTCTTTAGGCAAAACAAAAAAACTTGTGTCAGCTAAAGGAGGGTCAGTTTTCTTTAGGCATTCTGCCCTTGAGAGGCTGCCCACAGTCTAGTAGATGTTTTATACCCATGCATAGAGAGACACAGTCTACTCAGTGGGTTTTAAAAGTGGGTTTTATACATAAAATTGAGATGGAAAAGTGGAGAAGGGTACAGGGGAGGAAGTGGAGGGTNGGGAATGGGGGAATGGATTTGATCAAAACACATTATATGNGTGTACAGAATTCTCAAACAAGTGAACAATAAATAAATAAAAGTCATGTCATTTGTTAGCAGTGGTAGTTGTACTTTTTCTTTTCCAACCTGGGATCTCATTATTGTTACTTCTTTTTCTTTCCTACATAGACCTAACTAGAGTCTCCAGGGCTTTGTTGGAAAGTAGTAAGAACAGATATTCTTGCCTGGTTCTTTGTCTGGGGGGTGGGGTTGTCCAGTCTTTCATCAGCATGGAATGTTGGCATGCTTTTTCCTACACTCACTCAAGGAAGTTAGTGTCCTAGTTTGTGGAGTATTTTCACTGTGAGAAACTTGTGGCATTTTCTCAATGCATCCACCCAGGTAGCTGTTGAGATAACCATGTGGTATTTGGTCCTTGACTGTAGTACATTACTTGCAGAGGTTTTTTCAATGCTGCAGCACTNTTGTATTACTGATATACTTCACTTGCTGACAACGTGTAATGATTTTTGTTCATTGTTGGGTTTGGCTTCCTCTGTGTTAAACATTTTTGTATCTGTTTTCACATAGCTTGTGATTTTCTTTCCTCCCCATGACTTTGACTCAATTTTGTAATTGGGGGATGAAAATGATCTTATAGAATAAGTTAGAAAAGGTTCCTTTCTTTGTTGATGTTAGCTATTTTGATATTTGGTAAGACTAATGAACTGAATCGCCTTGTCCTGTACTTCTTTGTAGGAAGTTGTTTGGCTAGGAATTCAGCCTCTTTCTTCCTCTTTTTTTAAAATATATTTATTTTTATTAAAAAGATCTTCCACTCCTTTTACATACCAACCTCAGATCCCTCTTTCCTCCCTCCTCCCGCCCCGCCAGCTCCCCACCTCAACCCACACCCACTCCCACCTCCTCTAATACAAGGTCTCCCATGGTGAGTCCCCGGAGTCTGGCACTCTCAGCCAAGGCAGGACAAGACCCTCCTCCCTGCGCCAAGACTGTGCCAGGTGTCCCACCATAGGCACTGGGCTCCAACAAGTCAGGCCCTGCACCAGGGACGGATCCCGATCCCACCACCTGGGGGCCCTCAGACANTTCAAGCCGAACAACTGTCTGAAGCCTCCAGAGGCCCCAGTTCAGCACCATAGTGGAGGCGCATGAACTATGGACCTATGGCTGAGAAGCCCCCATGGGTCCTCATCCAGAGACAGATGGAAGCAGATGCGGAGATTCACGGCCGGGCACCAGGCAGAGCTCCAGGAGTTCAACTGATGGGAGAGAGGAAAGGTTCTATGAACAAGGGACATTGAGATCATGAAGCCAGCCAAGCGGGTGGAAATGCATGAACTGTGGACCAATATCTGTGGAGCTCTTTCTTCCTCTTGAGTCAGTTTTCATTTTCCAAAATTTTCCTTTCACCTATGAATTAGACTATTTGTTGGCATACACTTTTTTTCAGGACATTTTCTGCATTTCTACAAAGTTGGAAGGGACATCTTTTTTTTCTCCACATATTGTAAGTTCTGTCTCCATCCCCATTTCCTTGTTCATTGGCCTAACTAAATTTTTGCCAGTTTTGCAGATGATTAAAGAGCCAACTTGGGGTTTTATTGATCTTCCTTATTGCTTTTTCCATTGTNTATTTCTACTTTAATATTTATTATTTTCTTTTTTCTTTGGATGTCATTTGCTCTTTAATTATTTTTGTTTTGTTTGTAATATAACAGCTTAGATTATGGATTTAGATGATGCATTCTTTTAATTAACATCTTTGCCTTGACTTGAAGACTTTCTTTCCTTTTGCACCTGATGTGTAAGATCCACCCCTGCCATTTTGTGTCTGCATTTGATGCAGCCTATATCTTTTTGTTGTCATTGCAGGCTTCTTTTGTGTTCAATAGATACTTTTTAAATGTTTTGCATTAATTCCCTTGATGTTTCTTTTACTATATGTATTTTTGAGATATTTTCCCAGTGATTGCCCTGGGGGTCCAATTAACCTATTAATTTACTGCAATCTAGTTTTCATTAATGTCAACTTAATTACAATATTATATAAAAACCTTCCCACTGTGCTGCCCCACTCCCTCCTTCATATCTTGTTCTGTTATTATCATAGAAATTATGCTTTATGCCCATCAACATATTTGTAATTATTTCCTAATTTGACTTAGTTTTAAAAGACACAGGAGAAACAAAGAGTTATGCAGAAAATACACTTCTCCCTCATTTTTATTTACCTATGTGATTCTCTTTGCTGGTGCTCTTTATTTCACCATCTGAATTTTCTTATTGACCTCTTATTTCTGTCTGAAGGACTTATGGAAGGAATTGTCTAGTAATGGATATATTTTCTGTTTTTATCTTCAGTAAAATTGTAATTTCTCCTTTATTCTTACATATAGTATTATTGGGTAGATTTTTTTTTGTTATACTGTAGGATAGAGAATTCTTTGTTGACAATCATTGTCCTTTTACTGTTAGCATTCTGAACATCTTCTATTCTGTATGGTTTGTGATGAAAAGTCTACTGTTGATCTTATTTTATTAGGTATTGGATTGCTCCTGGGNTTTTGTGATTTTCTTTATCATTAAAATGCTTGGTTTTGATGCATTTGGATATAAAACTTTGAGATTAGGTTTTGTTGAGCTTCTGGATGTTCAGT
This sequence comes from Neotoma lepida, assembly GCA_001675575.1. Lineage (NCBI taxonomy): Eukaryota > Metazoa > Chordata > Mammalia > Rodentia > Cricetidae > Neotoma > Neotoma lepida. The sequence continues at coordinate 26,802 of LZPO01035224.1, forward strand.
TAACATTTTCCATCTGTTTTAAGATGTTTCCAGTCACCTTTCCTTCAAACATTCCACACACATATCCTCCCTCCCTCCTCTCACATATCCTCCTGGTGCACGTTGCTTGCTTTGATGACCTCTCAAAAGTTCTGAGAGCACCTCTTCATTCTCCTGCTTTTCAGGCCACACACCACTTTTTAAAAAAGCAATGTTTTTATTCATTCTTTAAGAATTCCATACAGTGTATTTTGAGCATAGTCACTCCCACAATTCCTCCCATAAGTACCTTGTCCCCCCTCCCACCCTTTCTTATCCAACTTTGAGATTTCTCCTTCTTCTTCCCTTTTTGCCTTTCNCAAGTCCAGTTTGTGTTGTCCAGCTCATCTTGGGANTGGAGCCTGTCTTGGCATGTGTTTGACATACCAGGGGTCACCTTACTAAAGAAAACTGATCCCCTCTCCCAGAAGTTATCAAATGCTAACAGTTCTTTGGCTTCTGGTGGGATTTCATGTCTACATCCCTCACCTATGAGCTGGGATTGTGTCTGTTTGGAGCTTATGCAGGTCTTGGGNCTGCTGGCACAATTGCTGTAAGTGCATACATGCAACTTCCCTGTTGTGTCTGGAGAACATCATTTCCTTGATGCTATCTGCCACCTCTGGCTCTTACAACTTTTATGTCCCCAGAACTGCACAATAATGACCTATTTCCAAATTTGCTATTATGTTCCTCTGCTTATTAAATTTGGCTGCTAAGAGTCTATGCTGAATTTTTTATTTTTATTGGATTTTGAACTGTAGAATTTCCATTAGTTTATGTATTGTGTTTGTGTGCATGATCCATAACCCTTTATGAATATTCTGTATTTGATGAGACATTGCATTCACTTTCCTTTAGTTCTTAGAGCAAGCACATTTAAAGGTCTTTTTCTAGTAAGTCCAGTCCCTGTGTTTCCTCGGGGAATAGTTTTTGTCCCTGATGACAAGTCTGCACTAGAAATGTGAACTATTTTTATTTTTTTACTTCCAACCTAGACCCAAAGAATGAGGGTAATTTCAAAATGCCACAAATAATCGCTTTTCCTGAGATTTGTGGGTTTTTTTTTTTAAACACATAGTTCGAGAGTGGTGGCAAGCCTTTGGCTAATTTCAAGAGCTGTAGGAAAAGTTGATTCTGACAATTGACAAATAAAAGACCCAGTGCCAAGAATGGGTTACCTCTTTTGGAGTTGTTGGCCAGTGAATTCTCACAGGCCCCGAATATTGCAGGCTACTGCCAATATCCTTGGCGACCCTCCAGAATTTGATAGTATGATGAAGACACCACATAATTGAGTCACAGAACATGGAAAAATCAAACTTGCACTCACTTGGAAGCTTCATACCTACTAACTAACTTTTGTAGTACTGGGAGGTGCTATGCATGCTCTTGGAGGGGGAAAAGTAATTATCCATCTTACCCAACTGTGAATCCTGCAAGCCATAACAATAACTAGCCTGGCAAGACATGTCCACTTATGCAGTAGTGGCATGAGTATTCTTGGGGGTCATAGGCACTAGGGGAGAACCTACTAATAATATTCTGCTAAATGTAAACAGTATTCACTTGACTCCTACTGGCACAGACAAAGATTAGTGCATCTAATTTCTCAACAGAGAAGATTCTTTTTGCAGTGTATGNCAATTAACATATAGAGCCACAACTGNTCAGGGAACAGAGAATGAGAGATTGAGCAATGCTCAGTCCTCGATGGGACATCTATATCATATCCCCTCCTCCCAATGCTCAGATACTATTGCAGGAGAGGAAATGGAAAGTGTGTAAGAGCCAGAGGTGGTGGCTGACTACAAAGGAAACAGTATTTTCTGGACATCACAGGGAAGTTGCAAATATGAACTCACAGTGGTTGTGACAGGATGCACAAGGCCTGTGTAAACTCAAGTCAGACAAAACCCCACAACGGAGTGGGAATGATGGGCACGATGTCCTACACCTAGATAAGGACTACTGACAATTGATAGGTGCTGGGCTAGAAAGAGCTGGTTTTCTTAAAGGACGCAGCCCTTGATAAGTTGACTATGCTATAGTGGAAAGCCACACATCCAAGAGTGTGGGCTGCACAAATTGTACTTGATGGATTAAAAAACCAAAACCAAAACATAGAACACAAAGTTGGATGGATAAGGCATGGTGGATGGATCTGGAAGGAAGAGGGGGTGATGTGACGAAAATATTTTCCATGAAATTCTCAAAGAACCAATAGAAATGGTAAAATTATAAATCATCAAAAGAATAGTTTTGGGGGTTAAGGATGTGGTTAAATTGGCAGAGTGCTTACCTACCATACAAGAAGCCATGGATTTGATCCCCTTAATTATTTAAAACTAAGCATAATGGTCTCTGCTTGTAATCCTAGCACTCTGGAGATAAAGGCANGGGAATCAGAAATTCAAGGCCATTCTCAACTACATAGCAAGGTTGAATGAAGCCAGTCTAGGCTACCTGAGACCCTGTCCAAGAATGAATCACATTGCATTGTCAAAAGATCACAGGACTCTGGGATATGATTTCTGGGCTTCCTACTCTGGCTTTGGCACTCACTTGTGTATGGGCTTTGGCCAGTTATTAAGCTTTCTGGGAACCACCATTCTCTACTAATGAGACTAGTCCTCCACATGTACTTCATCATGGGTTAGTTGTGACTAAAAGGATGAGTTAATAGGTGGATAACTCTCATGAATGTGTTTAGCTTATAACAAGAATTTGGAGGACTATCCCTGTCATTAGGGTTACCTTGAATTCTCCCAACAATCCTGAACAGTTGCTAGGCCAAGTTCTTGTCAGAGTCCATAGAATTGTTTATTAAAGACAGTAACAGATGCCCTCATCTAAGCTCAGGGTTCTGTAGGCTGTAGGGATAACATGTGTAAATATTCCAGCTTATACTGAATAGATATGCTCATTAAATAGGAACTATTTCCACAAATCATGGCTCTCCTATCTTCTCCATACTGTTTTGCTGGAATATTATATTTAAAATGTTTAGAAAAATGTGTGTGATTGGTTTGGTATATCTTGCAGCTGCAGAAGACTCCTNATGATACTTCTTCTGATATGTAGGCTTCATAAGAGCTCAGAGATGAAGTTGCAAGAACTGGCCATGATGGCCATGGCCATGACTTCACAAAAATGCTGGGATGGCCTGACATGGGAGGTCAGCACATTCTGAAACTTGTCTTGGATCTGGCAACCTTTACAGGAACAGACAGGTGACCGGTCTTTCCAAACACAGCAGATGGGCTAAAAGCAGTTGCTCAGAGCAGCTACAAATGGGACAGGTGGCTTGTACAATACCAGCTGTGCGTGACGGCTTGTTTCATTGCTCTTTGTAATGTTGTCTGTGGCCATTTTACAATAGTTTTTATTTCTGCCCTGGCTGTAAATCTTGCTGTAAATTTGCTCTAATGCAAGGGAAAGACTGTGAAATGAGGCACGGAACCTCAAGCATCAGCTGATTAGAGAGGGAAGGAAAGCACACTAAAGATGCCCAGAGAGAAAATGAAGGGGAGCCAGGGGGAGAATTAGTCCACTGAATGGTCATTACATGCTAGGATTTGTCCCTCTCCAAACCAATTTAATTGTGAGAAAGAGATGATGGCACTTTTAGATGAATCCACCAGGTGGCACTACCAAAAGCATTTCTTGGCTTAGCTCTTTTAATTTCTTAGAGTTAATTTAGTAAGCTCACAACTTTTTTTTTTTAAGAGAACAACAGCTTCCGTTTTGGAAGGAGAGTGCATGGATGCCCATCCTATTATTCTCTCTACCTGCCCTGGGTTTGTGTACACATACGTGTGTTACAATTTTGCACACAAGAGAGACAATATCCTCTTAGTTAGATCTTTTTCCAAGGGCAATTTTGAGCTAATTGTCCTAGATTTAGGGTTATGTGTTTATATCTTCTGATTAATATTAATGTAGTTGGTGTTTTTCTTTTCTTAGTCTGGGCCTATAAAANCCTTTATGTAAGACGGAAAGAGTGCACGCGGAAGGATCTGGTAGTAAANAGGGNAGGCCCGGTTCCTGTTTCTCACGGTGAAAGAGCAAGCTAAAGACTGGGGCATATGAAGGCAGAACTCCTACTGCTCTGCTGAAGCAAAACTGCATTAGAGATGCCCGGGCACTTCTAATGCTCCCTGCTCTCTTATCTGCAGTCAGTCTGTGGTAAAGATGAATCGATGCAGCGGGTGAGGGGGGAGCGGGGAAGGCACCTCCTGTCTCTTATACACATCTAGATGTGTATAAGAGACAGGTGTGTATGTGTGTGTGTGCACCCACATGTGCATCATGGCATACCTGTCCTGTGGAGGACAATTTTAATGTCCCTCTCCTACCTTGTGGTCTTCAGGGGTTGAACTCAAGTTGCCAGGCTTGGTGGCAATCACCTTTACCCATGCAGCCATTTTGCTAGCCCAGGAAGCTCTTAGTAGCAGCTTTCCTGGCAAACTGGAGCTGATACACAATCTTTGATCTTTCCTAACTAATTTGTTTAGACATCCTGCCAGGTTCCGGCAGAGCATGAGCTGCTTAATGAGCTTGAGGACCTACCTGGTCCATGCCTGACCGGTTCCAGTGTGTGTGTGTGTCCTCGGTGATTTGTAGCAAAGGCACACGGCCAGCAGAACAGAGGGTCGTAGGACAAGACAAACGGCCCAAGCGTGAGAGGTGGGTAGAGGGTTCCGTGTCGATGTCTTCTCTGGCTGAAGCACACACTAAATGACCATTTGCAATTTCAGGTTCAGACATGTGTTACCGAATCACAGGGACATGTTCTAGAAAAGGCATTCTTAGGCAATTTCTCATGTTAGAGAACATCATAGANCCTGCNGGCCTTAATGGTCCAGGTCGNTCAAGGTCTAGGCCACGCGGTCTCTTCGTGCAATCTAGAGAGGTGGGAAATAAGAGCTATATGAGGCCGCCTGCCACCACCGTGAGGCGTGTTGTTTACAGCAAACTGTTTTAGTAAGTACATTAAAAACACAATAATAATCGCAGTGTGGGAAATACGGAAAGGAGCCTTGTGGCTGTTTATTACCTTTGTGAAGTATCGTTTCCTGTCTGCGGTTCTGTGTGCTTTCCTTTTCTACGGCTGGCAGCACAGAAAGTTCATTTGCAGCAGGGTCCCGGCATACATAGTGTTGGGTTGTGAGGCTGGCTCAGATGTTAAGGGAAGTTTTCTGTTCCGACCTTATAGAATCACCTTTGGAGACGCAGTTCCTTGATGACTGATAGAGGGCTACGTGGTGCCAGGTTGAATTTTCTGAGCCCTGGCTGAGCCCTGCTCCAAGTGGCCTAAGGTCAGGGGTACAGAGTAGTGACCACTGGGGAGTTTGACCAAATGAAAATCATACAGCTCAGACAGCACCCATGACAAGCCCCATCTGTAGGACCCTCATCTTGTGCCTGTTGCGTGTATTCCACAAGCATGAGACACAGTGNTCTGCAAACGTTGATTGTTCTGTTCTTTTCTGCCCNGTTCCCTAATTATGGAAACTGGTAGGGTGGTCTGCTTCCTGTTTCACTTGAAAAACTCCTTTCTACAGAAAGTGGATGGAAGTCCCAGGCTCTCTTTGACTGCCAAAGGACAATGATCTGAAGTTTCAGAACTCCCTACAACTGGCTATGAAGGAATGGGGGAGGAAGCAGGGGGGGGCTGTCTGCATGGCCTCTTCTTCGTTCTCCTTTTACTGAAAATAGATTCTTTTGTCACTAATATATTCTGATTCTGGTGTCCTATTTCTCTACTCTTCTCAGCTCCTCCATCCTCTCCTCTTAGCTGGACTTCACCCCCTTTCTGTCTTTCATTAGAAAACAAACAGGCTTCTGGGGGAATAATATAATATAATATAATATAATATAATATAATATAAACTACTAACAGATTGGAATTGGACAAAACAAACAAATAGAAGAAAAAGAGCCCAGGAGAAGGCACAAGAATCAGAGACCCAATTGTTTACACACTCTGGAATCCCAAAACAACACTAAACTGAAAGCCTTAATATATTTACAAAGGATCTGTAGGGTAAAAACAGAGAAGAAAAAAATATACAAATAAAGTAAAATAAAAATAATAAGGTAATTTTTTTCTCTTAAAAAACAAAAGGAAAGGCCTGACAGGGGACATTATGAGATGAGGAACCTCTGAAGATGGCCTTGAGTTCGTTTTCTGTTGGCCTTCTGCAATAGTTGTTTCCCCATGGAGACTGCCTTGGAGGAAACTAAATTTTCGTTTGCAAATGGTTATCAATTGGAGATGGCTTCCGGGTTGGGGACAGGGACATATCCACATATATCCACTTCTCCTTTTACCTCTAGGACTCTCAGCTGATGCAGACCCATGCAGGCCCTGTGCAAGCTGCTTCAATCTGTGTGAGCTCACATGTGCATCTATCNTGTTGATTTAGAGGGCTTTGTTTTCTTGCTGTTCTCCATCCCCTTGGCTCTTCCTTTTCTGTGGGGTTCCTGATCCCCTGAGCAGAGGGATTTGATGGAGACAGCTCCTTTGGGGATGAGGGTTCCAAGATTTCTCACTCTCTGAGCAATGTCTGGCTATAGATTTATGTATTCATTGCCATCTGCTGCAAAAGGAAGCTGCTTCTCTGATAATGGCTAAGCAAAGCATTAATCTATGACCATAGCAGAATGTCATTAGGAGTCATTTTATTGAAATACATACATATATATATATATATATATATACACACACACACACATATATATAAAGAGAGAGAGAGAGAGACAGACAGACAGACAGAGAGAGATAGACAGACAGACAGACAGACAGACAGACAGAACAGTAGTATTTGGATTTACCCTAGGTCTTCAGGCTATCTAGTCTTAGGTTCTTGGTTACCCAGGTGGTGTTGTGTATGGGTTCCATCTTAAGGAGTGGGCCTAAGTCCAATCAGATATTGGTTGGTTACTCTCACAAGCTTTGTGTAACTATTGCACTTTCAGGCAGGACACCATTGTAGACCAAAGGTCTGCAGCTGGGTTGGTGTTTATGTTTCTCTTTTGGTAGTATGCAGAGTACCTTCCAGTACCAAAGATGCTAGCTCACAGGGACGAAGGCCCTAGGTAGGCACCAGCTTGACTTCTCTGTGTTCAATGACGTATGTAGGTGTTGTTTTCAACAATGGGGCCTTGCTGTCAGTTTTGTGGAGAGCAACCTACAGTCTTGGCAACATCCTGTGTTATTTGAGCATTTCCACTGGACCCCTTTGGCCAACAATTCAATTAGATGTAACCCAATTCCAGAACTGGAGGCTTCATTTGGTGAGAAGAGATGGCCAGTTGGGTTCTGTCTCCCTTATTATTTTGGTGATCTCATCTAGATAGCCTTCATATATGTATGTATTTTAGGAAGCTTCTACTGTATTAGGTTTCCATACTATCACTCAAATGGCCCTTAATTTTAGCTGTCTCTTCCCATATTCCATCCCTCACTCCCCCCTCACCACTTGACCTCCCATTCCATCCCTCCCATCTCCATCCCTCCCATCTCCATCCATCCATCCATCCATCCATCCATCCATCCATCCACCCATAACTATTCTTTTCCCTTTCCTATGGAGATCTATCTGTTCCCCTTAATCCCTTACTATATACCTAACCTTTGTGGTCCTATGGATTGTAGGCTGGTTATCATTGACTTAACAGTTAATAGCCATGTATAAGTGAATATGTACAAAATCTATATTTTCTGAGCCTGGGTCACCTCACTCAGGATGATTTTTTTTTTGAGTTCCATCCATTTACTTGCAAATTCCATGATTTCATTTTTTTTTAACTACTGAGTAATGCTCCATTGTGTAAATGTACCATATATTATTTACTCTTCCATTGAGGGACATCTAGGTTGTTTCTAATTTCTGGCTATTGTGAATAGAGCAGCAATGAATATGGTTGAGCAAGTGTCTCTGTGGTATAACTTGATCTTGAGGTAGGTTGATTCCCATCTTCCTCTACGTGATTTCCACAGTGGCTGTACAAGTTTGCACTCTCACAAAAAAAATCTCACAATGGATGAGTGTTCCCTTTGTTCCACAGACTCACTAGCATGAGTGTTACTTGTTTAATTAACCTTAGACATTCTGATGGGTGTAAGATGAAATCTCAAAGTAGTTTTGATTTGCACTTCCCTGATGAATAAGGATGTTGAATATTTCTNTACGTGTTTCTCAGCCATTTNAGTTTCTTTTTTGTTTTGAATTCTCTATTTAGATCTGTATCCCACTTTTTAATTGAGTCATTTNTTTTCTTGATATCTAGTTTCTTGAGTTCTTTATATATTTTGGATATTNGCCTTCTATCAGATGCAGAGCTGGTAAAGATCTCTTCCCATTCTGTAGGCTGCTGCTTTGTCTGATGATGGTGCCCTTGGATGTACAGAAGCTTTTCAGTTTCATGAAGTCCCATTTCTTAATTGTTGATCTTAGTGCCTGTGCTGTCAATGTTCTGTTTAGAAAGTATTTTTCTCTGCCAATGAATTCAAGGCTATTCCCCACTTTCTCTTCCATCAGGCTCAGTGTACCTGGTTTTATGCTGAGGTCTTTGATCTATTTGGAGTTGACTTTTGTAAAGGATGATAAGTATGAATCTATTTGGATTGTTCTACATGCAGCTGTCCAATTTGTCCAGCACCGTTTGTTGAAAAACTGCATATCCTGCATATCCCCTTCTAACCAAGGCCTTGTTATGGGTGCTGCTGGCCTATGGGGAGGGTCTTCTAGATATATGATTTGTTTCACATGAGGTAAGAGGCAGTGACAAGGTGTCATCTGCCTCATAAGAAGTGGCCAGGTCAGGCCTTTCCTACCCCATGCTTAGTTTGTTCTTATCTACTTGCATTGACTGTGTGGTAGCCAGGCCTCTGAAGTCCTCTGAACTCCTCTGTGGTCCCTTCCAAGAGGATCTCTGTGATTCCTAGGCAATTTAAGAAACAAGATTCTCACATTGAGGTAGAGACAGGAATCAGATCTCAGCTTTGTGGGTCTGACCCTCTTTGTGGATAAAAATACAAAATAACAATGAATGTTGAATGTTTAGATATAAGTCTGTCAGGGGAAGTGGTACATACATTCAATCCAAGAACTTGGGAGGTAGAGGCAGAGGATCAGGAGTCTAAGGTCATCAATTAAAACTGTTAGATATGAAGAAAGTATGAAGAGTAGAAAAAGAATCACAAGCTATACAATTTAAAGGGAACAAACACTTCAGGCATTTCAATACAGAGAATACTAAAATAATTTCATATTTTATTGTCCCTATTAGTTAAACTTTTCTTGGTAATTTGAGAAATTTCTTTTAGTTTTCCAAGCTGCTACANTGAGGACTCAGATAAAGCTCACAGTGATGCAGGTAAAGTGTTAGGGTGGTTATCAAAGTCTGCAAACCTCTGCCAAGCTTCTTTCATGTATCAAAGGCAAGTTATGAAATTCAGAAGAATAGTCTTCTAGACTTCTTCATGNTTTCTGTGCACTAATCAAAGCTTCTGGTATTTGAGGCAGTAGAATGTGGCCATATCTGGGCATATGCCCTGTATTTGGTGTTTCANTGTTGAATAAGTCCACATGGTTTGTGACTGTACCCTTGGAGTCATTTGCACAGAAGGATAGGCATCAACATTTAAACTCTATAGGAGTCACTGCAGATAATATACAGATACTTCCATGGAGCCAATCTCACTATATCTCAACTCAACTTTCATTTTAGCCAGATCCCAAGGGTACTCATGGACACTCCTGTGCCNTTTGACATGATGGCAACATGGTAGCAGAGATGTAGGTAGAGTGAGTCCAGCATTTTGACAAGNATATATGACCACGGACATGAGCTATACATGAGCCTTTGTAGTGGGCAGCAGTTCCAGCTTTGACCTGGAAGCACAACCCCTAGTGAGGCTTCCAATAATTGCCATGCCTACCTAGGACCTCTCCCTGGTGTGGGCCAAAACCAGAATATTAATAGAAGAGTGTCTCTTCATGATATAAAAGCCAAAGACAGGAATGACTTGCCAATAGTGACAGTGAATGACAGATATGAGGCTAACCACTAAAGTACAACAGAAAACATTATTCCTTCCAGTGACAGAAGCTGCATGGCAAGTCAGTATGAGTTAATAATATACAATGCACAAAAGGGGTACAGGTGTTGATAAGCACTGATAGTAGACAGGTGCTATATACTGATGGTTTGTTATAAAATATTGTGTTATTATACATACTGTTTTTGTTACTTGCTATTGATTTTTTTCTCTAGTCTGTCTGATGCCATCCCATGAGAGCAGCAACAGCACCACATTACCAAGAGGAAACCCATGTGGCTGTGATTGAACCTAGCGAGGGACTTCTCCACTTATGCTCAGTGAGGATGGGTCTTATGAGGTCCAGATGGGTCATGAAGGCTGTGGGTTAGAAGACTGACCACATCGGTGGAACAATCATAGTGTGCCCTGGCCAGGAAGGGGACCCATTACTTCCAGGCATACTGAAAGGGCATCCAAAGCTAGGCTGTAGAGCATATCCACCCTGATGAGTAAGGCTCAGATCTTAATAGGAACCACAGGCTTCATGGTTATAGGGTCCTGCAGGACAGAGGGTCTGTGGAGGTTTGATCAAATTGTTGAAGGTATAGTGAAGCCACAGCGCCCATGGCAATTGTCCCATGGTGCAGAGCTGTCTACAACAGGAAAGAAAGGCAGCTGGTNTGCAGCTGGTGTCTGTTTTTAATTCTGCACCCCCATGCACCCTGGGAGTATGAGTTTCTGGCCAAAGTCNTGACGGCTCTGTGAGGTAGGCCAGGTACCCTCTCTAACCTATCTGTATTCCAAGTCCACTGATCCTGCTTCTCCATAATTATTCTCTCTCCTTTCTATGTCCTTGACATTTTTTTCTTTAGAAATTCAATTTCTGTCATTTCAACACAAGTTTAGGATGTAAAATGGTTCAATCCAGCCACACTACAACTACAGGGTAACTTGCTTTATTGGCATATGCCCTTAAAAAATAAGAGAGATAAAGAAAAGATGTTCCAATGGCTTGGATCATCCAGAAGACTGAGTTCTGTTTGTAATGGTTTTGGAAGGTCTTGTCTTGATGTGCTTTATAGTCAGGTAGGCACAGTCCATCCCACTGCTGTCCTGGGGATACTGGACGAAGAGGGGTTTTATGAACCAGCAGAGGCATCTTGATATTTGCCACTACTTTTTGTTCATTTTTTAAAATAAACTTTAGACTGCCAGCCATGGTGGGACACTCCTTCAATCCCAGAACTTGGGAGGCAGAGGTAGATGGATCTCTGTGAGTTCCAAGCCAGCAAAAGGCTACATAGTTAAGACCCTGTATAGACAACAAAACCAAGTAAAAACCAAACAAACAAACTTTCAACTTTTGTATTGTACATATACATTCATATTGTACATATACATTTCATATAGTACTCAGATTCGGCTGGCTCTCTGCTCTCNGTCACCATGCAGATACAGCATGCTGATAAAGAGTCCCCTTTGTAGTGCATACACCCATTTATGAGTAATGAGTATATATATTTAANAGATTAATTTTAGTGTAGAATTGACTCATTAACTATATCTTAAATGGTTACTTTCCCCTGTACATCATAAGGATGACACCTGGCTTCTCAGGACATCGCTACCTGGTCAAGTGGAACTTTGAACTTATGCCTTCCACCTACTCGGGTATTGTACATATGCTTGAACATGCAGACAGAGCTCAAGTTAATTTAGAAAATACTGACAATACATAACCTGACAATTCAGTTTGTCCCAGACATTCAAGACAGAGCAAGCCATGAGCATGCTGGTTCAGCTGTCAGAGTAATAAAACCAAAGCTAAGAGGGGCTAGCAGTTTGGGACTGTTGGAGACAAACAACTCAGCATGGGGCCTGAATAGGTTTGTGCATGTTTTCAGGCTCATATTTTCAAATTGGACATCAAATGGATTGTTTTCCTAATATATCGTGAACATACCTAAGAGTCAAAATAGAAACTCCCATTAAAAGCCTAATTGTCAATGCAGTGGGTGAGGAGATTGGAGCCTGTCATGTCCTTTTCAGGTTTCACATCTNCACTAATGGTATTTTCCTGGTGACTGACTTTAATCAAATTCTCCCATCTTCTTCTCTGACCTCAGTGAAACCATCTTCATAACTGGGTTGGAAGGAGGAGCATCTAATTAAGATCACATTCATACTTGAAATCTCTCTGCCCAGTGGGGATAGAAAACATTGTCACTCAGTGTTGGGAGTGGATAATGATATTAAATGCTTTCCCCACAGGCAACACAGTGCAACCAGGGCTCGAGCTTCTGGACTTGTAGACTTCTGCTTCCTTCAAAGAAGGTGGCCAGGCATGTTTTCAGGGAGTCAATAGCAAAGTTGACCTAAGGGATTTGTTATTCTTTGCCTCTTCTCTGGCAAGCATGGAGTTTGCCAACCCGGGGTCCAGAGCAAACTTGAGATGCCAGATTTATTGAGGCGTAATTTACAAATAGTAAAATATTCTCGTTTTTGGTGTTTGAGTTTCAGGATTTTGATCAAGTATACAGTAGTGTGATAACTATGACAGTCCCCTAAAAAGTGGAGAGCCATAGAGAACTTCAGAGTACAGTTCCTTGGACAGAAAGAGCCTCTTAGTTGTTTACGGAGAAGCAGCCACTTTCTGTGAGTACTCCCCATTTCCTTTCTGTCACATCTCATTACCCAGGTCATAGGCCTTTCCTGGACTTGGTTCAAGTTGGACCTCAGACTCCGCACATGGTCAGAATCTCTTGAAATCAGCCGTGCTTTGTCAGGTGACACATTGAGATCCATGCCTTTGACAGTGACAAAAGCCACGCTCCTGTTTACCAAGTCCCCCGTTAGATTTTTCCTTACCACTAAACACAGAAGTTCTGTGTACTAGGTAGGTACTTATTTCGTTGCTGGCACAAAATACCCAAGAGAAACAACCCAAGGCAGAAAGGGTTTGTTTAGGATTATAGTTCTAAGGGATGCAGCTCAGCACAAGAAGGAAGGAATAGTGACAGGAACAAGAGGTGGCTGGTCACCAGGGTGACAGGAGCAGGAAGTGGCTGGTCACCAGGTGACAGGAGCAAGAAGTGGCTGATCACCAGTGTGACAGGAGCAAGAGATGGCTGGTCACCTTGTATCCGTAGTCAAGAAACAGAGAGGAGTCCATACCTGTGCTCAACTTGCTTTCATCTTNTCATTGCATTTCGGGTGTGTCTTCCCACTTCAGTAAGCCTAATCTAGGCAATCCCGTACAGACACNCCCAGAGATCTGTGTCCATGGTGACTCTAAGTCCCACCTAGTGACAGTCAAGATGAGGCATCCTAGTGGGTTCAACAGCTACCNGAAATAGAAAGTTAGACTGTGGGGACTGTGGCTCAGGGAGTGNCTTGGAGAGGATTCATGAAGCCATGTTATGGCACGTACTGAAATACAAGGGAAGGTTTCCTTTACTCTGCCTCCAATTGTCTATTAGAAAAGGAGAGAACTGCCCCAAATTCAAACCCATACACATTCTCTTTATCATGAAGTAGTGTCTTATTTATTCTGAACAAAAAACAACATATAGGAGAAACAGCTTTTCCTCAGCTCAATTAATTCTACGNTTGAAAGTTACATTAGAAAGAAATATTTTGTTAATAAATCTAGGAAAAGTCTTTTCTGGATATGCCATTGTGGAGTGGGAAAAACATTTTAGAGTGTTCATATCATTTATAATTTTAAAAACGGATATCTCAAGAAAATTAAACAGCAGACAGTAATGTCTCTGGCGAATGTCTTTGGTGATGTTAAAACCACTTCCCA
>LZPO01035224.1:45090-69532 GCA_001675575.1 Neotoma lepida
TTATTTTTCATAGCAATGTCTTCTCAAGCTTCAAAGAAAGGGGTCTCTCTCCTTGCACATGCAAACATCAATTCAGGAGCCAGGAAAGGTAATTTTCACATGCAAATACATATGAGTTGAAATGAGCAGAGGCGCGGAGCAGACTGTTAAAGAGACACTGCCCCCCCCTCCCTTATTTCCAGTAGGCAGCAGCGAAGGNTGGAAAGACGCAGCTATTTTTGAAGGAGGAAAGGTGGAGACCTAGTGAGTCCCTTTACTCTTGTCCCTTCAACAAATCTCTGCTTTCATACAACTGTTTCGTCAGTGACTGGCCTTGACAGAAAATAGGGAGAGTCAGGGGACTTTTGGATCTGGAGTCAGATTCGGCTGCAGCCCTTGCTCTGCTGTCACTTTGCAGTGGGACCTGGCTCAAGTTACATAGATTCTGAGAACTCGGCTTCCCTCATTAAAAAGGATGTTGTCTGTCGGGTCAACAAATGTACACCGTGAAGTCCCTTGAGAGTGTGAACCACTGACCACAAACCCAGGGGGGAACAGCATATATTAACACTTTCTAAACTAGCGCTCTCTACACTAATTCCTCGTCCAGCCATCTCTTTTAAGAATATCCCTTCGAAAATCAGACAAGGCTCAGTGGCAGATATAGAGCTGGGTCACACAGCTTGTTTTTGTGCCACATGGGAATTCCTACTGTGGAGCCTGCTNGTCCAGGCCATCCTTGGAATAAGGGTTCTTCCTAAAGCGTCTGCAGCACTGTGTGCCTGGACTAACGCTCAGGAGTCTTTTCACCTGCCGGGCCCTGCTTAGAGAGCACAGGCAGTCCTGCCCACCGCCTCCTGCTCCCATCCCTCGCTCCAGGAACTCCTTTTTGTGTGTGTTTCAGGACAGCATGGCAATTTCTGAGGCTCTCTCATGTATCTGGAGGAACAAATTTCGGAAGGGTCCACAGGAGGGCGCTGCCTTTGCTCTGCGGACTTCCTTCCTGGAAGCTGTGAGGGTCGACTGGTTATCCACTGGACAGGGACAGGAAGTAAAGGCCAGAAAAAAACGAATCCCTCAGNATGAGCGTGTGAGGAGTCAATGTGCCTATAAGAAAGGCACTCTTGCTGCTTTCCCTCCCCCGGACTGGGAATTAAAGTCCTCCCTCTGATCTCCCCAGCTCAGTGATTGTCTGCGGCTGAGAAGGATCAAGTTATCTAAGCATCTTGCCTTTGGCTCTTTGAAAGCCTGTCTTTGAGAGGAAGCAACTTTGTGTCTTCAAAGGTTTGGCTTACCTTCTTGCTTGAATTGATGCAGAAAGGGTTTTAAATGCTCACTTGAAGCAGACGTCACAGTCATTTGGGAAAGGGCTGTTGAGAAACACAGCCTTGCAACATCCCTCACATCTTTTGGTTGTGGTTAGCTTAGACTTACCCAAGAGTGTCTCACTCAAACATTGGGAACTCTGGGTCAGAAATGGAATGAGATCAAGTGTTCTTGCCTTCCCTTCTAGCCCACAGTCTCTCATTGTTTTGCCTTTGCCATCTGTGACCACTAAGATGAACCACAAATGTCAGTCTCTTACACTAGAGGAAGCAAGCAAGTCTAAGCAATTTTTCTTTCAGTCTGCGTAAATAAACAATTGGTTTCTTTTCTGTATAAGCCCTGACTGCACCCCATTGCCCACAAGTGCAAAAAATAAAAAAATAAATAAAATAAAATAAAAAAAAAACCTCTCCCCGGTGTCAGCTAAGCTTGAGTGCAGACACATTGCTACTTGGTTTGGTTGCTTGAATGTGGGTACCAAGGAGTCAGATGACCTTTGCCTGACCTCATAGGAGGTGCTGAGGTCAACACTGAGGTTTCAGTCATCTCGCAGACAAGTCTGGTGGTAAAGGAACCCTTTAGTGTGCGATGTACAGGNGATAGAGGAGCTGGAGAGCCGGATCACTTGTTAGAAGCATGCACGCTGCAAGCCTGAGGACCTGGATCTGGATCTCAGAAGGTCTGGCAGACCTTCCCACTCTGGAACCCCAGCTCTGAGGCTGTAACCACAGCACTGAGGGGAATGGAAACTGCCAGCAAGAAAAACAAAAAACAAAAAACAGAGGACACCTGACACCCTCCTCTGGCTACCATTGGGTACACATTAGCATATGCAACCACCCCCTCACGTGTGTGCACACATGCACTCATACACACACTAATGCACTAAATAAAACAAACAAAGATGATAGAATCCTGGCTAGACACCGAGTCATTTGGCTTCTANTGGGGCTGCTCCTAACAGCTTGGCAGATGTGAGACCGGAATAGAACAAAGCTTTCATCTGTCTTGTCCATATTTTCATATGTAAAAGAGAACACATTCATGTTGATACAAAAAGCCCCGCATGTCACCCTTTCTGTGCTTTTCCTGTCAAAGCAATGATGTTGGAAGAGAAGACAGAGCAGGTATGTGTCTCCTAGNCTTCTAGTGGGTACTTCAATTCCTTGGATGTTATTCATTTAAAAAGAATGATATAAATGATTCTGAAAGGTAAAGAAAATGCATAACCAAGGCTCTCAGGATCTGAGGAATGGTCTATGGCTGAATTCCTTGGATTTGTGTTTTGTAACACATACCTCTGACTAGGTGTTAAAGAAGCCAGTTACTTGAAAATAATATAAAGGGACACAGAGAAGAACAGCCCCAGAAAGAGCTTCCTGTCTGTAGCTGAACCATGGGTGAAGCAGACAGGAAGCTTTCACACAGCAACTACCCTGTTCTACCAACATGTCACAATGCTGCCTATGGCTTCACTATCAAGCACTCCAGGAAAACTTGGGAATTAATTTTCATCCTCATAAGGCTGTAATGGGATAACCCAGCAGTACCATCTGGTATACCAAGTAGAGAAAACACCATCTCTAGGGGTAGAACATTTACACCTACTGATTTTGGGTCCCCAGCTCACTACAGTGCCAGTGGAGACCATGGGAGGGAGGTGAATGCCCATCTTCACCCAGTAGTAGTGAAGAGTCCTCTCTTCATAGATATTACAAAGATCAAGTAGAGAACTGGTATTTCTACTCCCACCTGGAAGTTACAAGCACCAACTCTGTCCTTGCTAGAGTGATTTCAAAGAAGGTTAGCAAAAGCATATGATTAAAATAAAACACTGAGTTGTGGAACATAAGACAAAATGCATTCAATAGAAAAACGTGTCATCATACAATGAACTAGAAGTACTTCAACCTAAATGAAAAAATGCAATGAAGGCCAGCATCAAGGTGACAGAGACATAAAGGTTATCTCATGAAGGTTTTTAAACAGGCATGATTTGACAAAGCAGGAACAGATGTGCTCATAACACATGCAAACAAGACCTTTGACAAAGTATACACAGAAGAACCAATTGAAAGTTGCATCTCTGAGCTAGCTAACAAGAAGACCCAAAGAGGGATGCATAAATTGCCCTGGAAAGGAGAAATAGATGAGATCTCCATGAGTAAACTGGGGATAAGGGGTAGGCAATGGAGGGTAATACATGGGGGATGAGAACATAAGGTCGAGCTGAAACAGGGACAGAGTGGGAGAGCAATGAAAGAGATACCATGATAGAGGGAGACATCATGGAGATAGAGAGAAACTGGGTGCTAGGGAAGTTCCCAGGAATCACCAGGGATGNCCCCAGCTTAGACTACTAGCAACAGTGGAGAGGGTGCTTGAACTGGCTTACCCCAGTAATCAGGTCGATGAATACCCTAACTCTCATCATAGAGCCTTTCTCCAGTAGCTGATGGAAGCAGATACAGAGATCCACAGCCAAGCACCAGGCTGAGCTCCAGGAGTGGAGTCCAGTCGAAGAGAGAGAAGAGAGATTCTATGAGCAAGGGCATCAAGATCATGATGGGGAAACCTACAGACACAACCAAACCAAACTAGTGGGAACTCATGAAATTTAGACCAACACCTGTGGAGCCTGCTTGGGACTAGACTAAGCCCTCTGCATAGCAAGACAGTTGTGTAGCTTGATCTACTTAAGGGGCCTCCTGGCAGTAGGATCAGAATCCATCCCTGGTACATGAACAGGCTCTTTGGAGCCCACTACCTATGATGCACAGCCTTGAGGCAGGGGGAGGGGCTTGGATCTGCCTCTACTAAATTTACTAGGCTCTGCTGACTCCCCACGAGAGGCCTTATCTTCTTGTAGGAGGGAATGGGGGCTGGGTTGGGAGGGGAGGCTGGAGGGGCAGGAGGAGGAAAGAGGAGGATCTTTGATTGGTATGTAAAATGCATAAAAAATTTTCTTAATTAAAAAAAAAAGAAAGTTGTATATCTGAAAACTGTGGTGGCTGAAATAAGAACGGCAGAGGATGGAATGTGTGGAAGGATGGAGGGGAAAGAAAAACAAGGGAAATGCAAGAAAAAAGTGAAATTATCCAATTAGAATAATAGAGCAAAACAAACAGAGCTAAAATCTATGGGAGTCTGAAAAAAACCAACCAACCAANCAAACAAACAAACAAAAAAACCAAACCAAAGCAAAACAAAACAAAGCAAAACAAAACAAAACAAAATACAATGCTTTCATTATACAAGCCCAGGACAGGGAAGTCAAAGAGGAAGAGGTTGTAAAAGTAATCTAAGAAAAACAGCTAAGCACTCTGAATTTGACAAGAGTCTATAGATCCAAGAGATGAGAAAAACTGACAAAGTATATGACAGATGCCCTCAAGACATACCAAGATGTGATACATATCTAACCTTCTAAAAACTAAAAGGAAAGAAAAATATTGGGAATTGCCAGAGAAAAACCATACATTTTCCAGGGAAAGACAATTAAAACGGCCACGAATTTCATCAGAAACAAAAGTGGCACTAAGAAGTTGAAGAGAGTCCAATGTGTGATNCTATACTTTGCTGAAATATCCTTNAGTAATGGGAACTCAACACATTTTCAGAATAAGAAAACGAAACAAATTTATCTGTAGCCTGCCTACTCTCAAGCAATGGTTAAATTCTTCAAGCAGAATGGAAAGCATAGGAAAAAAAAAAACTTGAAATACCAGGAAAGAAGAGAAAAATGCCATGGGCAAGTATGGGTGTATATTGTAAGCTTTCTTTCTCTTGAGGTTTATAAATTATGTTTGATACTTAAAATATCACACTGTCTGATATTGTTCTAAAAGTGTGAAGAAAAAATGTTTTAAAAGTAAATTCTAAATGGCCCATCTTAGTTAGAGTTCCTGTTACTATGATAAGATACCATGAACAAAAAAAAGCAAGTTGAGGAAGAAAGTGTACACTTTGGTCACACTCTTTCTGTAAGGGAAGTCAGGGCAGAAACTCAAGGCAGGAGCCACGAGGCAGGAGCTAATGCAGAGGCTGTGGAGGGGTGCTGCTTACTGGTTTGCAATTCATGGCTTGCACAGCCTGATTTCTTATACAACTCAGGACTACCTGCCTAGGGGTGACACTGCTCACAGTGGGCTGCCCCTCTCACCTCAATTTTTAGTCAAGAAAATGCTCTGCAGATTGTCCTGCAGGGCATCAGATAGGGGCATTTTCTCATCTGAGGTTCCCTCTTCCCAGATTGTACTAGTCTGTGTCAAGATGACATATAAACAAGGCTGCACAATAGTGATATGCAAGTAGACTTAAAGGGAAGTGAGTTTTTATGCTTGATTGTAATTGATAAAACAACTGAATGAAGCCATTCATGACATATATACTAAGCTCTATTCATAACCTAACACCTGGAGAAGCCACTAAACGTATGTGTACTTCAAGTATGTGTACTAAAAACAGCGTGGATNAATAAAACTTGAATTTTAAAAATGTTTGAGTAACTCATATGTGCTGGATAGTTTTATTTCAACTTGACACAGCTTCAAGTCATCAAAGAGGAGAGACTCTCAATGAAGAAAATGCTTCCCTAAGATGGGGCTTTAGAGAAGGGTCNGGGAGCACAAGAAAACCCACAGAATCAACTAACCAGAGCTCATAGGGGCTTATAGAGACTGAACCGACAATCAGGGAGCCTGCATGAGTGTTACCTAGGCCTTCTACATACATGTTACAGTTGTGTAGCTTGATGTTCTTTTGGGACTACTANCAGTGGGAGTGGGGACTGTCTCTTTGCTTGCTTTGGAGGCCCTTGTCCTCCTTCCTACTGGGTTGCCTTGTCCAGCCTTAATATAAGGGGATGTGCCTCGCCATGTTTTATTGATAGCCCTGGGAGGCCTGCCCTTTCTGAAGGGAAAGGAGGAAGAGTGGATGATCTGGGGAAGGAGGGAGGTGAGGAGAGGGTCATGGAGGAGAGNAAGGAGGGGAACTGCTGTGGGGATGTAATATAGAAGACAAGAATGAATAAAAAAGGGGGCCTTAGGCAAGCCTGTAGAACATTTTCTTTATTAGTGATTGATGGGAGAGGGACTAGCCCATTGTGGATGGTGACATTCATGGCCTGGTGGTCCTGGGTTCAACAAGAAAGCAGGCTGAGCCAGCCATGGGGAGCAAGCCAGTAAGCAGCACCCNCATGACCTCTGCATNAGCTCCTGCTTCTGGGCTCCTGTTCTGCTTGTGTTCCTGCCCTCACTGCTTTTGATGATAAACTGTTATACGGATTGTGAATGAAATGAACCCTTTCTCCCCAAATTACTTTTGGTTATGGGTGTTTCATCACTGCAACAGTAACTCTAATGAAGACACCATACCAACTCATTGGAGGAAAGAAAAGAAAGAGAAAATAAACAGAATATAAGCATACAGAGAGGCATATTTCAGTTACAATGTATCAGAAATTACATTAAATGTAAATTATGTAAACATTTAAACTAAAGGACAGAAGTTGACAGAATGAATTTTGAAATAAAATATCCAAATTATGCTGTTTATAAGGAATTCACTTCAAATATAATTCATAGACATGTTAAAAGCAAAAAGTTGAAAAAAGGTAAATAGTATAAATACTTTTTAGAAAGAAGAAATGGCAATATTAATATCAAACGAAGAAGACAACAGAGAAAAGAAATGACCTGAAGTAGAGAGCGGGATGTGGTAGTTTGAATAAGAATGACCCCCATGGGTTCATATATTTGAATGCTTAACCACCAGGGAGTGGCACTACGTGAAAGAATTAGGACTGGGAGGTATGGACTTGGAGGAAGTGTGTCACTGGGGTTGAGCTGGAAGATTTCAAAAAGCTCAGACCAGGCCCAGTGTGTTCTCTCTCTCTCTCTCTCTCTCTCTCTGTCTCTCTCTCTCTCTGTGTCTCTCTGTCTCTGTCTCTGTCTCTCTCTCTCTCTCAGCCTGCAGATCAGGATGTAGTTCTCAGTCTCATGTCAATAGATGAAAAATATGTTTTAAAAAAAGCCGATAAAGAAATCAGCACATCTTTTTCAAAATCCCAAAGAAGGTGTTCCCAGTTTGAAGTTTTAATTTGCATTTCCCTAATGGCTAAGTTGCATCTGACCTGAAACCTTCCTCCATGAAGACTAGATTTTGTAGCTGCCAATGGAGAAAATCAATCAATAATCCTATGCCTGTGAACCACAACAATGACCAGCATGGCATGATATCACTAAAGGTATGATAGTNGCACTCATATCTTGGCTGTAACCAGTAGTTTCTAATTGGACTTAAGGCCTGTTCAACATGAGAGAAGTCATGCTTGGTGTTGTAAACCTAGCCAAACTACACTTAAGGCCTGTTCAACATGAGAGAAGTCATGCTTGGTGTTGTAAACCTAGCCAAACTACCTGTGGCTAGTGAGGTTATAGATCCTTGAGAACTTACTGCTGCACTTTACTAAATAAGCATAATTCCTGACTGAATTCTAAATGCTTATCCTTATATCCGCACATACATGTAGCTCTCACTCCTCATCAAAGATGCTGCTCTTTGCAACAGAGACCATTACAGAAAGCCACGTGCAGAGGACAACTACTCAAGACCTGAACNCTGACAATACNAGTTGACATGTCAATGCAAATGGGGAAAATCTCCCAAGGCCCCATCCCGAGACAAAGAGCTACCAGCAATTAATGACTTTGGAGTCAAGAAGAATTAGTCTCTCACAGGGATTAGGCCCCTATTTAGTTATCTAATACCAAATAGTCATCCCTAAAACATGTACATATAAGCAGTAAATTGACTCAGCAGATTGTATTTCTAGACACACACACACACACACACTTACTAACAACAATGTCTTAGTTAGGTTTCTATTGCTATGATGAAACACTGTAGCCAAAAAGCAAGTTGGGGAGGAAAGGGTTTATTTGGCTTATATTTCCATATCACATTCATCATCTAAGGAAGTCAGGACAGAAACCTGAAGTCAGGCGCTGATGCAGAGGCCATAGGGGGTGCTGCTTACTGGCTTGCTTCCCATGTCTTGCTCAGTCTGCTTCCTTATAGAACCTAGAACCACCACCCAGGGGTGGCACCACCCACAATGGACTCGACCTTCCCCCATCAATCACTAATTAGGAACATGCTGTACAAGTTGGCCCACAGCCTGATCTTATGGAGACAGTTTCTCAATTGAGGTTCCCTCCTCTCTGATGACTCTAACTTGTGCCAAGTTGACATAAATCTAGCCAGCAAAACAATAATTAAAGAAAAGAGAACATGAATTTGACAAGGAGTGCTGCGACATGGGAGGGGTTAGAAAGAGTAGAGGAGGNGGAAACGACAGCATTGTATTTTAATTGAAAATAAAATAAATTAATAAACAAATTCAAATCTTACCTGAAATCTCTTAAGTAGACTTCCTNTGCCAAATGCAGGCCTGAAGCAGCTTCATCATTCTCCATAGNAGACGTTCTCTCNGTTCACNTTCTGTGAGTCTATCCCAAATGTCCTCAGCACCCCACAGGATTCCCCGTCATTCCTATTCTCCAGCAGTTCTGTCAGAATTTTATTTTGTACATTTAAGTTATATTCTTCTATTTTTAAAGTTTGAACTACATTTTTATCTATTTATGTGCATGTGTGTGCACATGTACACGGGAGAGAGGAGAGCTTGCAGGGGTTAGTTCTCTCTTTCTGTCATCCAGCAATGTTTTTCTTCAGGCTTGTTTTGGCTATCCAGAGTCTTTTGTGCTTCTATACACATTTTAAGGTTCTCTTTTCAGTTTCTGTGAAGAGTTGCACTGGTATTTTGATAGGGTTTGCATTGAATCTGTAGATTGCCTTCAGGAGGTTGGCCATTTTCACGGCATTCCTTTTACTAGTCCATGGGCATGGGAGCCTCCCCATCTTCTGGTGCCTTCCTGATTTCTTTCTTTAAGTGTATTAAGGATTTCATTTCATAAGTCTTTCACATTTTACTTCTTTGGTTAGGTTTAGTCCAAAGTGTGTGTGTGTGTGTGTGTGTGTGTGTGTGTGTGTGTGTGTGTGTTTTGTGATTGGAATAATTTCTCTTATTTCTTTCTCAGTCTGTTTGACTTTGCAATATAGGAAGATACTCACTGGGGTATGCTGATGTTGCATCTTGCTGCTTTGCTCAAATGCTCCAGCTAGGACTTCAAGCACTATATTGAGTAGGAGTGGACCCTAGCTCCAAATCCAAATGCCAGGGTATATTCCAGAGCAACTACAGAAACTAGGAAAGTAAAAGAGGACCACGGTGGGGCTGGGAGAGAAGGAGATGTAGAGAGGATGATAGGAGGGTGCAGGTACTATGAAGCTGGGAATGGGAAAAATGGGGGATAGGTGAGGGAGGAAGGACAGACTGAGGGAGCGGGGAAGGAAGAGGGATAAAAAATCACACCAAGGGTGATTGAAAAATCCATAGGGAGATAGAATCATAAACAAGTAAGGAAACATTACAACAGATGCCAAAGGAATTCAGACTGTTCCATGGGAATACTTTGAGCACCATACTCCATTAAACTAGAAAAAAATCTGAAGGAACCCATGTTTGGGGAGCTTACAGGCCCCAGGAGTGAATCTACTGTCACTCTTTTGCTAAATGGACATCATCAAACTGTCCTCTAGGCTCATATCCCTATACCTGTGATTAGTGCAACTCTCAGACCTCACCGTAGAAGTTTCTTTGCACAGCGGATAGTGGTTCACACAGAAACTCACAGCGGGCCAAAGTGAAAAGAATAAGTGCCTGCTCAGCTACACATGAGACCTCTCTCTTATGTCACCTACTCCATCTCAGGGACCATCAGAGAAGAGGGGGTAGAAAGATTATAAGAGCCAGAGGTCAAGAAGACCAGAGAGAAACAGTATCTTCTCGACCTAACAACACGACGGTACTCATGAACTCACAGTAGCTGTGGTTGTCTGTACAAGGTGAAGCTGGTCAGCATTCCAGCATGTAGGGGGTGGCAGCAGGGTGTTATGAGCCCCCTGCCTTCACTGAGGAACTATAGACAGTTCATAACTTCAAGAAGCAAGAGAATCAGTTTTCTTTTAGGATGTGGTCCCTGTTAGCTAGATCATGCTCAAGGAGATGACCCAACATCCATGAGAACAGGGGCAGCACAGATTGNACTTGATAGGATATTTAAGAAAAATAGAACACAAGTTTAGGAGGGAATAGAGAGATGGCGGTAGATCTGGAAGGAGTTAACGGGAGGAGTTGGGAATGAATATGATAAAAATATACAGTATGAAATTCTCAAAAATTAATGAAAATATATAACAAAAATATATACTCAAGAAAGTTGATGAAGGATTGGAGAGATGGCTCAGCAGTTAAGAATGCTTGTTGCTTTTGCAGTGGACCTGAGTTTGATTCCCAGCACCTCCATGGGTGTTTGTGAACCATGCTAGCGCCAGGGCTCTTACAATCTCTTCTGGCCTTTGAGGGCACCTGAACTCACATGCTTACCTCCTCCCAACATATACATCAACAAAAATAAATCTTTTTTAAAAAATTATGATGTAGTTCACCAATATCAGAAGTGAAATATAAAATATCACTATAGGGCGTGTAAGTAGCAGAAGATGCTTTAAACATTCTTAAATTAGATTATAGAAACGATGACTGGATTAGTGGGTTAAGAAGAGGTTGAGCTCTGACAGGAAGTGGGTGTAGTCATAAGTGGGGACTTGAGATCCCCNTTCNAGTAGCAATGTTCTACATCTTTACTGTGTCACTGTCCCTTTACTGGTTATGAGGCTGTGCTATGATATCAGCACTAGTGGAATGGAGGGACGGTAGAGAACCTCTCTCTATTTTTCCACAGAAACAGGTGAATCTATAATTATTTTATGATTAAGAGCATAACTAAATGTCTTAAAAGACTATGCAACATGATAACCACATTTTATAAAATCAGTGGATTCTAAAGTCTTATGTGGCTTTGTGTGCAGATCCCTACTGGTTCCACCACAAATCCCCACCCCTTGGTAGCCTGACTCAACATCACTTCCTTTTCTGACTTGGCTTTCTCCTCACTGAAACTGTCTAGTGTTCTTTCCATCCCTTGTGTGGAGCATGTTTTCTCTGGCCAAGGGGCCTCTTACTCCTCCTTAGTGTCTTCACTGGTCCAGTTCCTAGTCATCTCTCAGATCACTTCCTGGGGCACACCCCACTTCTGGAGTGTAAGCCTTCTAAAGACAGAGGGTGCAGGGCGTGTCTCATCTCTACTCTCATCTCCAGATCTAACTCTGCCCATACGTGTGCTTAATAACATTAGTGAGATAAATCAATACAACTAACTTCCCTCATCCCTTCATGGGATCCTTCATGCCAGGTCTTTGTCTTTGCTGGAATTTGGGATGTCAATGCATCCATCTCTCTACCATTCCACCCACACCTAAACTCACATGTTATGTCACATCTAACTTTTTTTGGCACATGTATATGGTGTACATGTGTGTTCACATGTGTAGGGGGTATATATGTGCATGTTTGTGTATGTGGGGGGGCAGCTTCCCTGGGGATCCTGTCTCTCCCGCCTTAGTTTCTGGTTTCCAGACAGGCTACAGTGCTTATTCAATGTTTGTGTGGGTTCTGGGGATCCAAGCTTTGGTAGCCATGCTACACAAGAAGCACTTTACCCATTGACCCACCTCCCCATTCATTGTATTGTACTTGTAGGGCTGAAAGCCAAGAGCAGCCTACCCAGTCTGACCTTCAAAGTGAAAAATGTCTGATCCGTTTCAACCCGGAGACTTCTTGGTCTTTTAAAATATACAGAGGAAGTGTTAAAAGAAAGTTTAAACAAATGAAAATGTCTTGTGCCCTTACAGTAAACTGGACACTGTGTTTCATGCTTATCATCTACCCTTTACCATTGGAGAGGTGTGTTTATTTCCATTTTGCAGTGTAGGGAACTTGAGTTCATAAAAACGAGCTCTTTTCTCAAGGCCACATAGCAGGGACCAAGGATCTAAGTTAAGATCTGCTTAATTCCCAAGCTCTTTCCAGCAAGGGCAGGAGNATCCCTTAGAAATTTTTCTAACAATAATTTTCGCTTTAGGAGAAAGACTAGACACCGTTTTGTCTGACCTTTCCAATTATCTGACGAGCCCAGTGCTAATCAGCTGAGTCAGAATTGATGACCTCAGGATGGCTTAAGCCCCAAACCATCTTCTGATGAAATGATAAAACAAGACTACTAGGCTAATTAACAAGTCCAAAAAATTATGTGAGCCCCAATGATGTCTTTGCTTCTGGTCCATCCCACACCTTTCCCAAATAAGAAAGCAACTAATTTGCAAAATCCTGGCTTCTGTGAAGCAGCTGTGAGAGTCACTGACATATCTGATTAGCATAAAATTAATTCCTGTTGGGGAAGCATTATTATTGCCCCCAATGAGGTTCAGAAAGTGATTAGTACTGTGTAGAATGGTGGATACTATTTTTTCAGAACTCCCGATGAAATCTGTGTGGGATGTAATTTTCTACATAAAGCCTGGGATACACATTTCCCATAAAGATCATGTGTTTATACATCGCCTTAGTCCATTTCAGCTGAAAAATGCCATAGACTTGGTGGCTTACAACCTGATTGGGATCCTAGGAACTCCAGGATCAATGAACAGGCTGATTTGTGTGTGGTGAGAACTCACTTCCTGGCTCACAACATCCTCAGGTGATGGAAAGGGACAGGCAGCCTTCTGGGACTTTTGATAAGGACACTACCCTAATTCCGTCCTTGAGGGCCCCATCCTCATGATTTTGCTGCATCTCAAAGGCCTACCTCCTGAATTTTGAGAGGACATGTTGAGTCTGAATCAACCATTTTGTGCAGGGGTTTTCTCAGTGATTTGAGCTGTAGAAAAATGTGTATCAGTGTAAATGAGTCTTTTGTAATATTTCCATGGATAATTCTATGTAGAAGACAATGATGGTGATTTTAATTCTTTAAGTTAAATATACTTGAACTGATCTAAATTTCTAATTTCAAATTGAAAAGAAAAAGCAAAGTGAATCTATTGTAGCCATGTATGGGAACCCTATGTTCCAATGATAGAAAAATAACACAGTGGTGACTTCTACCTACAGTAAACAGTTAACTGAATTACAGTTTTAGTTTCAGACTTTTTCTGATGATAGCCTTGTCATCTAACTAAATATCACACAATATATTGAAGTCACTCATGATAATAATATGAAGCATTTTTTACTAATTTTTCCCCAGAAATATCACTTTATTGCTTTTACAATATATTGCACTGTATAGATGGGCATAACTTGGTTGATAATTGCCTGAATGTCAGACTTTATTTGTTTTCAATTTTCACCACTACAAATAATGATGTGATGCTTATCTTACTACCTGCTGCTTTATCTGCATTTTAATTTATTTTCACTGATTTGCTACAAATGCAATTACTTGGTCAAAGCAGTTTCTGGATATGTTTTTGGGCATAAACATTGTTAGATAGATTTTTTTTAAACTATAACTATAATATATTCAAGGACAANGAGGCTGTCTGGGACCTCTTTGATAATGGCACTAATCCTGGCCTGGAGGGTTCTGTCTTTATTTGTAAACACATCCCAAAGGCCTCACCTTGAGTCCTAATCAAGTAAAATAACTTCCCTTTCAAATGAAGGAAAATACAAACAGTTTCAGACAAACTGAAATCGAAACAATTATTGCCTTTAAACACACATTAAAAGAAATATTAAAGGATTTTCTAAGACAGGAGCGCTTATCTCAGATAAAAATATGGAAACACAAGAAATAAAGGGAATCAGAAAATGTAAATACGTGGACAAACTTAAATGTCAAATCTACACAGCAATAATAACTTAAAATACACAGAGAATGAATAGATAAAACCACACAAAATATGACAGCAAGGTAATAGAATTAAACTTTGCAAAGTTCTTTCATGTATGAAAAATGAGTCAAGTAACCATTTTTATTGGACTTTAACAGATTGTTATAACCACTGTATAGTCATCACAGGAAATGGAAAGAAGTGATAACTAAGGAGACAAGAGAGATGGAACTGGAAGATAATTCAAAATCTTTTTTGAAAATGCAAGCATGGTGGTGACAAAAGACCCTCACTATATCAGCAACTGTGTTACCTGTCAATGGACTAAGCACGTTGGTTGATGATGGTGCCACCAGATACTTGAGATGGGAAGGCAGACAGAGGTGCTGGAAGTGNATGGGGACCAGGAAGTAAGTTTATAGGGGAGAAGAAGAGGGAAAAGAATCAACAAAAACAAATTCTGCTTGAAATGCCATAACAAAACTCAATTCTGTGTGTGCTAATTAAAACATTAAACAAAATACATAGCCGTGCACGATACTATGGTTGATTTTATTATCAACTGGCTACAAATTAGAGTCTCCTGAGAACAGACTTTCAGCTGAAGAACTGTCCTGATTGTTTTGATTGACGTGGCAATGTGCACATTGAATGTGGGCCGCATCTTCTGGGCAGCCCAGATTTACAAAGGGGTGTGGCAGGAAGTTTATCTTGCATTTTACTTGCTTGACCTCCGTTCTTACTGCTGATGCTCATTCCTGACATCGGAACTAGCATTTCCAAGCTTTCATGGTGGACTAGGGACCAGTGGCCCTCCAGGAGTCTTCCATGTGGGTTGCCGGCATAGATTGGCAGGCTGAGGCAGCCTGCCAGCACTGGTGAGTGGCAGCTATTGTGGGACTACTCCCTCCTGGACTGCTGAGGCAGCAGCCTCAAGGCAAGAACAACTACCAATTTCTCAGCTTCTTAGTGTTGTTTGAGTAGTATCACTATTTTAAAGCTCATGTAATAAATTCTGATATGTATATATGTGTGAACACACACATATATATATATACATCAGATGTATATGCATATATATATAGACAGTCATTCTCTTGGTTATTTGCCTCTAGAACAGTGGTTCTCCATCTGTGAGTCATGACCCCCCCATAGGGACCACATGTCAGATATCCTGCATATCAGATATTTACATTATGAGCCACAACAGTAGCAAATTTACAGTTATGAAGTAGCAATGAAATAATTTTATGGTTGGGGGGGTCATCATAACATGAAGAACTGTTATTAAAGGGTCACAGCATTAGGAAGGTTGAGAGCCATTGCTCTAGAGAAAACTAAAACACTAAAGCACATATAAATGAAACCTCTCAAACTTAATAAATAAAATAACTTAAACACTGAGGTATAAGAACACAAAGGAACACTTTACCAGAGGCCAGGTACCCACAGTCTGCTAACACCCCTTAAAACCTGCCCAACAACCCTAGACTTCACCCCCTCCCCTGGGCTCCATGTCCTGGGTCTACAACTTCAGAGACAGACTTCAGATTTACCAGAGTACAGGCTGGATCTAGGAACCCCAGCCCTGTCATCTGTACTAGAGGCCAGGCTGGTCCTAGGGACCCTGGGTAAGCTACCACCCACTACCCACTTAACCCCTTTAAGTTTGCCTATGGTAGTTTGAAAGGAAATGGTCCCCAAAGGGAATGGCACTATTAGGAGGTGTGGCTTTCTTGGAGGAAGTGTGTCACTGTTGGGGCAGGCTTTGAGGTCTCTTTTTCTCAAATTTCCCTCAGTGTGACAGTCAGTCAACTTCCTGTTGTCTGCAAGATGTAGCTCACTCAGCTCCATCACCACTTCTGCCTGTACATTACCATGCTCCCTGTCATGATCATAACAGACTGAACCTCTGTAACTGTAAGCAAGCCCCCTCAATTAAGTTTTATCTTTGTAAGAGTTGCCATGGTCATGGTGTCTCTTCACAGTAATAGAAACCCTAACGAAGACACTGTCCAACAACCCCAGACTGAACCCCCTCTCCTGGGCTCCACATCCCTGCCTACCACTTCTGAAGAAGACTTCTGCTTTATCAGAGGCCAGGCTGGATCTAGAGACCCCAGGTAAGACACTGCCCACCATTAATACTCCTTAAAACCTGCCCATCCCCTGGGCTACACACTAGGCCCCACAGCCCTGGCAGCCTTACAGGAGGCCAGGCTGAACCTAAGTGTTCTGGTGGAAGCTCCACCTCAGCTCCCCTCCCCCATCTCTCTCCCCAAACACGCCCCCTCAAAGCCTACCAAACAGCAGCCCCTCTCCTAGAGCTGCCCTCCCATTCCAGACCCCCATCCCCTCAAAGTCCACCAAAGCTAGCCTCTCTCTGGGGTTGCTCAGGACCACGCCTACAGGGTGCTTAAGGCCTGTTAGCCATATTTGCCATGTGACCCTTCCCCTGTGACTCTTCCCCTGTGACTCCCCTCTGTGACCCTTCCCCTGCCTTCCCAAGGATCACCCAGGATTGCTTT
Source organism: Neotoma lepida (assembly GCA_001675575.1). Classification (NCBI taxonomy): domain Eukaryota; kingdom Metazoa; phylum Chordata; class Mammalia; order Rodentia; family Cricetidae; genus Neotoma; species Neotoma lepida. The sequence goes on from LZPO01035224.1 coordinate 61,785, forward strand.
GCTCTGTTCATTAAACTTGGATTTATTAATTCGGTTTGATTTGGCTTATTACATCAGTGGTAGTGGGAACCCAGCAACAGGAGATTTAAAACTGATCACTAAGGACCCCAGGCAAGACACTGCTGACCTCCCACTAAACCCCTGTAAGCCTGCCCAACAACCCCAGACTGTACTCCCCCTCCCTTCATATCCTGACTTATAACTTGGGAAGAAGACTTCCACTTTACCAGAGGCCAGGCTGGATCTAGGGACCCCAGACTGCACCTTGCCCCCTGGGCTCCATATTCTGGTTTACAACTTCAGAACTTTGGCTTCATGTTGGAGCNAGTTTAGGTTTCCTAGTGGCTTTACCCAGCAGGTCTGCATAAAGAGGATGATTGGACCACGGGCCTGAGTACAGGTGTCTGAGATGGTCTGCACTTGGCTGTGCTGGGGGGAGGTCTTTTGCTCCACCCCTTGGCATTCTTTTAAAAACCCTCTGGCAGAGACAGTCAGGGCTTGATGGATTAGAATTCAGGCCTTCCCGAGTCTACCCTGTNTTTTCTATCTGTTTCTCTCCCCGCTATACTTCTATCTAATATTTCATACTGTTCCTACTCAAGAGTACCCTGGGGAAAAGTGGGGATGGGATGGCCCCCTACAGCTTCACCAGATGTCAGGCTGGATCTAGGGACCCCAGATCCCAAAAACCCCAGAGCGGACACCCTACTGGACCTCAAGAGTCACCAGAACCCTTGGCCATTTAGGCCAGAAGACCAGAGAGGAAAGAAAAACCAAGGGACAAGAAACAAAACACCCATCCAACAAAGACAAATGTAGGAATCAACACCTAGACCTACAATCACCCTAAATCCAGATGCCTGAACACCATTGTAAGAACACAATCAATCACAGAAAGGGCAATATGGCACCACCAGAGCCCAGTTATCCTACAACAGCAAGACCTGAACAACCCAATGCAGCTGAAGCACTAGAAAACAACCTTTAAAATGACTTTATGAAGATGATGGAGATCCTTAAAGAGGATATGAAAAAAAATCCCTTAAAGAAATTTAAGAAAAGACAAACAAAAATAGGAAGAAATTAATAAATCCCTAATAAAATGCCAAGAAAGCCAAGGGAAAAAAAAACAGATGAAGGAAACTGTACAAGATCTGAAAANGGAAATAGAAACAACACAGGAAACACAAGTGGAGGGACTCCTGGAAATAGACAATCTGGGTAAGTGAACAGAACAACGGATGCAACATCACCAACAGAATACAAGAGATGCAAGAGAGAATCTCAGGCNTAGAAGAAATGATAGAAGAAATAGATGCACTGGTCAAAGAAAATGTTAAATCCAAAAGATTGCTAACATAAAACATCCAGGAAATCTGGGATACTATGAAAAAACAAAACATAAGAATAATAGGAATAGAAGACGGAGAAGAAACCCAGCTCAAAAACCCAGAGAATATATTNAACAAAATCATAGACAAAAACTTTCCCAACCTAAAGAAGGGCATGCCTCCAAAGGTANAAGAAGCTTACAGAACATCAAATAGATTGGATCAGAAATGAAAATCTCACCACATAATAATCAAAACACTAAACATACCGAACAAAGAATATTAAAAGCAGCAAGGGAAAAAGGCCAAGTAACATATAAAGGCAGACCCATTAGAATCACACCTGACTTCTCAATGGAGACCCTAAAATCCAGAAGGACCTGATGTCTTGCAGACTCTATGAAATCACAGATACTAGCTCAAACTATTATACCCAGCAAAACTGTCAATCACCATAGATGGAGAAAACAAAATATTTCACAACAAAGTCAAATTTAAACAATATCTATCCACAAATCCAGTCCTACAGAAGGTAACCTGAGGATAGATATTCAGATATGGAAGGTTACTGAGGTGTATAAATAAATACTGTAAGCAAATGCACCCAGCCCACATTGTGGTCCCCAAATGTCCCTGCTTTCTGACCAGGGTTTACACCTTAGTGTGGCTAGCAGCCAAAATAGAACATCCCAGACTGGGTGACCTGAGTGATGACCACTCATTTCTAACAGTTCTGGATGGTGGATATAGATATCAAGGCCTTTCCAATTTGGGTTTTTGTGTGGGTGCTCCACCTGGGTAGACATCTATCTGTCCACTATGTCCTCTCATGGAGAGAAGGGAAGCAAGACCTCTGATATCTCTGTCCCTTCACCTAAGGATGCTGAACCTTGTCACATTAGGGCTCCACCCTATAACCTTATAATAATCTTGTTTTTTTCTTTTGAGACAGGGTCTCATTATGTAGNCTAGGCTGGCCACAGACTCACAGAAATCCACCTGCCTCTGCCTCCTGAGTGCTGGGATTAAAAGTGTGTCACCACACAATGCCGAATCTTGTACAATCTTAATTACTTCTCTCCAAGACTTGGGCATTTGAACAATCNCTTCCTCAGTCGATGACACTATTTGGGAAGTTTAGGCTTAGCCTTGCTGGAGGAAGTGCGCCATTTGGGGCCTTCCCTGTGTTGGCTTTGATTAAAAAGCCTCTTCTACTTTGCTTTCTACCTTTACTTTGCAGTCTCAGCTTTCTGTTCCAGCAGCCATGCCTGGAGCCTGCTACCTGCTACCACACTCTCCCCACCATTACAGACTCAAACACTCTGCACCTGTAAGACTAAGTAAACCCTTCCTTCCACAAGTTGCCTGGGTCATGATGTTTTATCACAACAACAGGGAAGTAACTGATACAGATCAGTATTAGCAATTAATACTAATAATTAGTTACAATACAGGAAGATGTGNATGCCTGTAAGGGAACACCATTCAGTTCATAGTGACACCTCTCCGTCACTTCAGCCTCTGACCCAGGTCTTTGAGAACAGGCCAGGCCATTTGTAAACTCACACAGGGAGTTCTCCCCTTATAAACCTGGGTGAGTAAACGACCTGCTTTTTCATTTATTGGCTTAAGTCACAGTTACAGAAATACTTCACCCAAGCTTTCTGCAGCTGTAGAGAAAGAAAAGATGGCTTTGAGGTTGTGTGAAGGACCAGGGAGCCTCCAGAGAAACAGTCCATGATGTGCAAGGTAAGAGAGGAAGTGCATAGCCTGACTGACTCAACAGCACATGACTCAAGTTTCAGAGTGGACAAAGATGGGACTTGTAGGTGGGGAGCACCTTCTACATTTGGCTGCCATAATTGGAAACTGTGGCTGTATGAAGAGAGAGAAGGCAGACGAGGGGGGCGGGTTTCCAGTATCTAAGACTCCAGGTTAGCTTGTAGCACATGTCCCAAGAGAGAGAACAGATAAAATACAGGGTGGATTCCTAATATGGACTCAGTGTTTAACAGAAGAAATATTTGGGCAATAAGAACATTCTGAAGTGTCAGCACTGAGTCCATCCCAACAATGAGCCTGAGGCGACCCATGGGTGAGTTCTCCTCTGCTGAGCTGCTTCTTGATATTTCCTGAGCTGGCTGGGGAGGAATATGATGGTGCAACCACAGGGTGGTGTAGAATACAGAGAACTTATTACAGAGTAGGAAGAGATGAGATTGGCTATAGCCAAAGGGGCCATTGCAGAGAAAAGTGCTCTCACGGAGTGAGATGGGCAATGGCAAAGTGGCCCTTGTGCCCCCTAAAATGCTGAAGTTCAGCACTATTTTTAAATCTCTGGAACAAAGAGATTTCCTAAGAAGTCATTTTCTATCTAGGTGAGTGACAGGTTTATTGAGATGAACTCTTAAGGGTGGGGACAATTGTATGCCTTTTTTTTTTTAAAGCAAAAAATGCTGTGCCTCAATCCAAAGCTAGAGAAACAAATTGGACCCCAAGCTTTTTAAATCCCAACATTATGTGACAGAATAGACTTATTTTTAAGTTAAAGGAACAAAATAAATACAAACGAACAAATTTGTTTAAAAAATGGCCATGCTCTACAGAGGCCATTGTCTTCGCTTACTNGGCTTCTATAAACCTGCTGCAGCCACCTTCTTCCTGTGTGTGTGTGTGTGTGTGCTATCTTAAACATTGAGAAGTTGTGATGTCCCTTCCTTCTTCCCTTCACATGGTATTCCAAATGCTTAGGAGAGTTATTGTGAGACTTTCTCCTTCCTAAAAATTAATGTGTAACCAAAGGCGCGGGAGGTGGGGCCTGAAGCTGGTGGTGACAGAGGAATCCATGTGTGGTGACCTTCAAGCAGCTAATCTTGAACCAGGTAGCTAACTCCTGAAGAATTGTTCTCTTTTTAGTTTCCTTTAGCTGGGTTTGTGAGAANAAGCCCATTTCTATACAAGCCTGAGTAATGAAAATTAGACAAGGGGCTCTAGAACCCCTTGGCCATAGCAGAGAACAACACTGCAATTGGTCAGCATGATGGAGTTCTCCTGGACAGGTGCCTCAGTCGTTCCCAGGGATCTCTTGGTGATGGATGTACTTGCGTCTCACAGCGATCAGATTGGACCAATTAGGAGACTTCTCTGACTCCCGGAAGCAGGTCTTTGTTATTGAATGGGTATGCTGCGTATGTGGTGGGCGAGGGGCTCTCAGCGTGTTCAAATGTCACAGTCAAGTGTAAGCCAGTAGAGGTTCCCCAAGAGGATCCCAAGGGAAGTTATCTCCCAGCTCCAATGGCCTTGGGTTCTGCCTACTTCAGGCAGAGCCAGCACATCATCGGTACAGGCTTAAGACCCAGCAGGCCTAATGTAGCTCAAGAGCATCTTCTTCCCAGCCTCCCCTCGCCCCAACCATGAGAAGTGGATCTGCTTCCGTAGAAATTCATTGCCTGAAGCATTCCTTGTCTTGCATTTCTCAGTCCCATTTGGTGCCCAGCACCCAGTAAACACTTGTTAGACGTTCAGGGGACACACAGGTAACAGAAAGTATTGCTTTCTTCTCTGAGCTCATCATGGCCCCCNAGTGGGTAAATAATTCATCTACTTGTTTTAATGAATATTAAAATCGACTCTTTAATGAATATTTATTTAGGAGGTAGATAATATTTACACCTACACAGTACCTTGCAGATATGAGACACTTAATAAATATCTCTTAAATTACTAAGAAAATCCCAATACAGCATAAAACAGTCTTCCTTCTGTGAGTGTATATGTAAACATCCTCCCCCTTTCTCTCTCTCTCTCTCTCTCTCTCTCTCTCTCACACACACACACACACACACACACACACACACACACACTTTCATTTCAGAAATATTTCTTTCAATTAGCAGAATGCCTACAGAAAAAAATAATAATCTCATTGTGAAGAAGCAAATTATAATTTGGAAATTAAATACGTTCAGTGCCTACCANGCATTGACTTTGTACCCAACCCAGGATATGTCTATAGAAGGTATGGGTGAATGCCTTATCTAACTGAACTACAGAAAAGTCGTTCTGGGGGCCTGAGTCCAGTAGGTCTGGACAAATTCTTGTGCTGAGGGGGATGGCACAGAATCCCTACATCTCTGTAGAGATATATACGAGAGAAAGAGGGTGGCACTCTAACATCAAAGCCATGTGACAAGCTGAAGAGGAAGTCCATTACGCTCAGGTTCTTATCAAATCCACAGAGTGGCTTCTGGCAAAGAATAGGTTTTTATTTATTTTATTTTATTTTATTTTTTAAATTTTCATTCAACATTGACCTCATCAGCTGTCTACTTAGGACATAGAGAGATGGCCATGAAATTATGTGACACCAGGCCAAGGTAAGTCAGTGACTGTAGGGAGTCTAGGAAGGGAAAGTTGAGGAGCAAACAAAAAAGAAGGCTTCAGGATTTCCTGGCAGAGGAGAAGGTGAGTCCTGTGTCAGAGCTAAGCTGGTTAGGAGGACAGGCAGAGTGAAGGGGCAGTTCTGAACACACAGAATGTGAGGGAAAGATGAGGAGGGAATGTGGCCCCGGTTGATGAAGGAGAGGGGCAAGGTTAGGTCGTGGGGACACTCTCCATAATGTGGAGACTGGAGCTGGATTGAGACCATGAGGTGCTTTAACGGGGAGGGTCGGAGTGAAATGGTGTGTGGAGCAGTTGAGAGAATAAAGAGCTAAGACAGAGCAGGAAGTTAGGTGTGACAGTGCTTTGCCACCAGCTCTGACTCCTTGTGCTGTGACAGACTCAATTTCTATATCTGAAAAATCAAAGGATAGAAACAATCACATAGGACCACTTAGTAGTCTGTCCAAGTTCATCAATATTAGTTCTCACTATCATGGGGTCAAAGTAATGGGAAATTATTTTAAAATATGTAGATAGAAGAGAAAATGAGTGTTAATTCTGTGGATGGGATGTCTTTTATAATTTGGAAAAAAAATAAAAAGAAGTCTTTTCCAAATTTTAGTTCTCTCAATGAAGCTGTCAGGTGTCCACTTGGACATTGGTGGTCAGGAACAGTGCTGCTGTCTTTCCAACTATAGACCCCTGAAGACCACAGTCTCAGTGACTTTGGCGCTCCGATATGTCCCCCTGCCCCTAAGTCTGCCTGGCCTTTAAGGCAATTCGCGCCACATGGCACAGCTGCTGAGGACTCTGAGGCTTCCAAAGTATCAGACTAAGGGTTGCCAAGGCCACTAATTTAGGATCGTATATATTCCCATTAAAATTTAAATGCATTAGTAAAATTAAGAAGGGGGTAAAACCCCTTCTAAGTAGCTGATGCTCACAGAGTGTTAATTTTATGATTCACTCAGCTGCTGGAGTCAGTCTCCCAAATGGTTTGGCTCTGGTACCAAAATCCTCTGTCNGGACAACAGTGCCCTGTCCCATCAAGTTCTAGGTAAAGATGCTGCCACTAGGAAAGTGAACGGCTTCTGGGACTCTTCCAACCCACGTTACGGCCAGTCTTCAAAGCTTAAGGGTGGAAAAAAAATCAGTTTTTAATTGAATCGCTGCAATGTACTAGTAAGGCTAGTTAAGCACATAATTAATTGTTGTAACTATAGCAACAGGATTAACTGGCACTATTAGGGTGGGCACCAGGGGTTCAACGAGAGACTCTTAAGAAGACAAGTGNTGGAGATTGCAGAAAATAATTCACTCCCCTCCAGTGGTTCTCCAGAGAGCTGCACACTCTTTTGCAACCCAAAATAAATCCATTTAATAATATTTTCTTAGATTCATGCAGCTTTTCTTATCCCAGTGGGCCCTGGGGTGCTTTGTAAGCCATGAACATAAATATAGATCTGGAATAATGTATCAGGCCAGATTTTCCTAGTACTTAAACAACTCTCTGGCGGTTTGTTCTGCACCTCTGGAAGCTCCATTACCTTCAGGATACACACAATCAGTAATTTATTAAGTGGAGTCCCCACAGGCCCAGGGCCTGAACACTCTGGCACGGAGAGAGGCGGCTCCTGAGATGGGACTTTTATTTATTTATGCTCTCTTCATTCCAAAAAGGATTAGAACAGCCTTGCAGAATACACAGGGTTTATCAGCATGAAATAAACACAAGCAGGAAATCCAAGTCTGGGCGCATCATAGAGAAAGAAATGTCTAAATACACAGAAGCAGTTTGTCTGTACATTATAAGAGGATGGAAATGGAAGGAGTGGTTTGAACTAATTAAAACGTTTCTTCGAAGTTCATGGTTATCTAATGGGTAAAACTAAAGAGAGTGTATGTGTNTCTATGATAGCTGACCCCACAGAGAATAAAGACCAAAGATGTAAGAATAAAGATGCATTTTCTTTTACAAAAGTGTATAGGAACATATCTTTGTGATCTTTGGGTGGAATAAGGTTTTATATATAT
>LZPO01035225.1:48739-60559 GCA_001675575.1 Neotoma lepida
TACATTTCCCAAGCTGCCTTTCTCAATATTATCATGCTNTTATGAATGTACTACATTTCCCATGGTGCCTTTCTGGGTCTAGGAGNAAACTTCCGTTTATATGGTCTGTGTTCNTGCTGAAGCCATAATCAAGTTCTTGCTTTTTTACAGAAGGTTTTTGTCTTCCCTAAGCTTGCATTAGGACACCTGTATAATCCTTTGACAGGAATACCTCTCTAATCAGATATTTTTACCTGACGTTGCTGGGTCATGCCTGTCTGTGTACAGAGAGACGTTTGTTGCCAGAAGCAAAAACCCTAGGATGCTTTGCTCCCCCACCTCACTAGGTCAGTGAAAAGGAATGAGAATACTTGATAAAAGAGCTTTATTTAGAAAGATTTTTTTCCTCCAACAGAAAAAAGAAAAGAAACCTTTTTTCACAGCGAGGGGCACTGCATAGCCCCACCTGTGGACTCCAGGGTCGCATTCAAGCAGGCGACTCTCACCATTACTGCTGGCCTTGTTTGTATGGCCAAATTTACCCTGCTTCTTTATGCTAGCAGCTTCCCTGGGTCCTGTACCGCCTCTGCCTTGGGTCCACACTCAAGGAAGCTGCCTGACGATTGCAGGGACCCTAGCATCCCTGGAACACACTGAAACCCAAAGGTGCTTGCTTCCTGGCCCTTCATTAATTGCTTCTGGATTGCTGCTTAGAAGTGGAGAAACAATGCTAACAGCAAGGATTTGCAATGCTCCTGGAGATTTTTTTTTTTTAAATGCTAGGGTAGTTATGTGTGACTCTCCAATTCTGATAGACATTTCTTCCAGGTGAATTTAATTTTTGTCCTTACAGAAAGAGAGAAAAATCTGAGAAGAGCTTCCAGTTTTTAGAGAGAGATTACTGTTTTTCCCAAGAAAGCTTTCAGTTTTTGAGAGAAAGATTACTAAGATTTTCCCAAGACTTCTCTATTCCCTAAGCTTTGGCTTCATGGCCAAGAGGAAACTAATTTTGATGGTACGATGTTTTCATACAGTAACAATGTCAGCAGAGTGAAGAGTTTTATTTCACCCAAATCTTCCTCAGGGAAAATTCTTTCCTCTGCCACTCANGACTCAGATTTAAGCTATCTACAGGCCAAACGCTTCCANAGGAATCTTTTTCTGCCCATTTTTCTCATAGTATTTTTTCATGACTCCAATTCTTCCCAGGAGTTTGAGTTCATAATGCCATTGTTGAAAAATGAAGGACATAGTTCCTGTCTTGTTGCTTATCTCATCCTAAGTTTTTTCTTACACTATATTTTTATATTCTNCCTTATATTTTTCCTTCTTACCCTGTTTTTCTACATTATATTCCTACATTCTACCTTATATTTTTTACTTAATTTTTTTATATAGAAATTAAGAGAGAGAGAAAGAGAAAGAAACCTAGATAGAGATATTTGCTGCAGCCTCACTTTTCACTTGGGCATCTTTCAGCCACTTGNCTTTCACTCCCAAAAACAGAATACCCCCACCTTAATTTTAAAACATAATCAGACATGCCAAAAGTTCATATGGGGCCCTCTACCTTGCTTTCACTATGTCCCTGGTCTCTGTTCCTGGCACCATCTGTGGGAGACCCACTCCTGCTTTTTCCCTCCAGGATACTGTTGAGGAAGGTTGAAATTAGAAATATTTAGATAGAAAGATAGAGGGGAGAGAAACAGATAGAAATACAGGATAGCCTCGGCAGGGCCTTGATCCTTATCTGTCAGCCCCTTCTGTCTCTTCTATAAAGGGCTATTTATAGGAATGCCAAGGGGTGGAGCAAAGAACTCCCCCTAGCTCAGTCAAGTGTAGATCCTTACAATCACCTAGTAACAATGCACATGGTCAAGCAATCCTCTAATGCAGCCCTGCTGTGTAAAGCAAGCTCAGATCTCACTAGGAAACCTTTCTGGGCCTCCACAGTCTATCAAGTTGCAGTAATATTAGGCACCTCCTCTCCTGTTAAGACTGGATGAGGCACCCCATAGAAGGTCGGAGGAAAGGGTCCCAAAAGCAGGTAAGAGAATCAGAGACAGCCCCTGCTCCCAATGTCAGGAGTCCCACAAGGAGACCAAACTACACAATGTAAGTAAGGTATGTACAGAGGGCCTAGGTGAGGCCCATGCAAACTCTCAGGTTGGTGGTTCAGTCTATGATCCCAGGTTAGTTGATTTTGTGGTTTTCTTGTGGTGCNCATGGCCCCACTGGCTCTTACAATCCTTCCTCTCCCTCTTCTACAGGATTTCCTGAGATCTGCCTAAGGTTTGGCTGTGAGTCCCTGACTCTGCCTCCATCTGTTGCTTACTAAAGCCTCTCTGATGGCAATTGGGGTAGACAACAATCTATGAGTATAACAGAATATCATTAGGAATCATTTCATTGACTGCTTTTTTTCCCTGTCGTGTTTAGCTCTTTCCTAGGTCTTTAGGCTGTCCAGCCTCTTGACATTGGCCCTCCAGATAGTGTTAGGGATAGGTTCCCTATCATGGTATAGGTATCAAGCTTGACCAGTCATTGGTTAGCCATTCCCATAATTTCCTCACCACCTTTACCACAGCACATCATGTAGGCAGGAAAATTGTAGGTCAAAGGTTATGTGGCTGGAATGTGGTCCCAATCTCTCCACTGGAAATCTTGCCTGGTTACAGGAAATGGCCAGTTCAGGCTCCATATCCCCCATTGCTAGGAGTAATAGCTAGGGTCACCCTCATAGATTCCTGGGAGTTTCCACTGCACTGGGTTTCTAGCTCATCCAAGAGATATCCCTGATTCCAGTTGTCTCTCTCAGTACTCTTTCTCTCCATCCACCCCTCAGGTAATCCCTCTTGTTCCCATGCCCACCCCCAAATCAAGACCCATCTCCCATCCACCTGTGATGTCTATTCTATTTTTTCTTCACAGTAAGATTCACATGTCCCCCCTCAGCCCTCCCTATTACTTAGCTCCTTTAGGTTTGTGGATTGTAGCATGATCAACTATATCTACCTATAAAAGAGTATATACCATGTTTGTCTTTCTGGGTCTGGGTTACCTCACTCAGGGTAACCTTTTCTAGTTCAATTCATTTGCCAGAAAATTTCATGATGTCATTGTTTTTAACAGCTGAGTAATACTCCAGTGTGTATATGTACCACATTTTCTTTATTCATTCTTTGGTTGATAGACATCTAGATTGTTTCTAGTTTCTGTTTATTACAAATAAAGCTTCTATGAACACAGTTGAGCATGTGTCCTTGTGGTGTGATAAAATATCCATTGGGTATATGCCCAGGAGTAGAATAGCTGAATCTTGAGGTAGGTTGAGTTCCAATTTTCTGAAGAACTATTATATTGATTTTCAAAATGTCTGCACANGTTTCNACTCTCACCAAAAATGGAGGAATGTTCCCCTTGTTCCACATTCTCACCAGCATGAACTGTTGTAACTTGTGTTTTGATCTTACCCATCTGACAGATGGAAGCTCAGCGTTGTTTTGATTTGCATTTCCCTGATGGCTAAGGATGTATAACATTTCTTTAAGTGTTTCTCGGCCATTTGAGATTCCTCTGCTGACAATTCTCTGTTTAGCTCTGTATCCATTTTTTTAAATTGGATTATTTGGTTTGTTGATGTCCAGTTTCTAAAGTTCTTTTTATATTTTGGAAATCAGCCCTCTGTCAGATGTGGGGTTGGTGATCTTTTCCATTCTGTAGGCTGCCATTTTGTCCTATTGACAGTATCTTTTGCCTTACAGAAGATTTTCAGTTTCAGGAGATCTCACTTATTAATTGTTGATCTTAGTGCCTGTGTGATTGGTGTTCTGTTCAGGAAGTTGTCTCCTGTGCCAATGCTTTTAAGGCTATTCCCCACTTTCTATTCTATCAGATTCAGTGTATTTGGATTTATGTTGAGGTCTTTGATCCGCTTGGACTTGAATCTGAGCATGGTCATAGATATGGATCTATTTGCATTCTTCTAGATGCTGACAACCAGTTAGACCAGTAGCATTTGCTGAAGATGCTTTCTTTTTTTTCCATTATATATTTCGAGCTTCTTTATCAAAAATCAAATATCCATAGATATGCAAATTTACATATTGCATTGATCCACTTGTTTTTATGCCAATACCATGTGGTTTTTGCTGAAGGTGTTTATCAGTTGAATGCTCTGGTAGAATTTTTGGGGTTGCTTATGTATACTACCACATCATTTGCAAATAGCAATACTTTGACTTCTTCCTTTCCAATTTGTATTCTCTTAATATCCTTTAGTTCTCTTCTTGTTCTAGCTAAAACTTCAAGTGAATATTGAATAGATATGGAGAGAGTGGACAGCCTTGTCTTGTGCCTGATTTTAGTGCAACTGCGTTATGTTTCTTTGCATTTAATTTCATGTTGGCTATTGTCTTGCTATATGTTGCCTTTATTATGTTTAGGTATTTTCCTTATATTCCTGTTCTCTCCAAGACTTTTATCATGAAGAGTTGTTGGATTTTGTCAAAGGCTTTTTCAGCATCTAAAGAGATGATTATGTGTTTTTTTTCTTTTGGTTTATTTACATGGTAGATTGCATTGACAGTTTTTCATATGTTGAACCATCTCTGCAAATCTTTGGGATGAAGCCTACTTGATCATGGTGGGTGATCTTTTTGATGTGTTCTTGGATTCAGTTTGCAAGTATTTGTTGCATATTTTTGCATAAATATTCATGAGGGAAATTGGTCTGTAATTCTCTTTCTTTGTTGAGTCTTTGTGTGGTTTGAGTATCAGAGTAACTATGGCCTCATACAATGAATTTAGCAATGTTCCTTCTGTTTCCATTTTGTGGAATAGTTTGAAGAATACTGGTATTAGCTCTTCTTTGAAATTCTGTTAGAATTATGTGCTAAAACCATCAGGCCAGGAAACTTTTAATGATTGCTTCTCTTTCCTTGTGGTTTATAGGTATATATAAATTATTTATATGGTCTTGATTTAACTTTTATAAGTGGTATCTATTAAGAAAATTGTCCATTTCTTTCAGATTTTTCAGTTTTGTGGAGTACAGGTTTTTGAAGCATGACCCAATGATTCTTTGAATTTCTTCAGTTCTATTGTTATATCACCTTTTTCATTTTTTATTTTGTTAATTTGGATATTCTATCTTAGCCTTTTAGTTAGTTTGGATAAGGATTTGTCTATCTTGTTGATTTTCTCAAAGAGGCAGCTTTGTTTCATTAAATCTTTGTATTGTTCANTTTGGTTCTATTTTATAGATTTCAGACCTCAGTTCGATTATTTCCTGCCTTCTACTCTTCTTGAGTATGTTTGATTTTTTTTATTCTAGAACTTTCAGGAATGCTGTTAAGTCTCTATTATGATATCTCTTCAAATTCTTTATGACTGTACTTAGTGCTATGAATGTTCCTCTTAGCACCATTTTCATTGTGTCTTGTAAGTTTGGATATGTTGTGTATTTATTTTCACTGAATTTTAGGAAGTCTTTAATTTCTTTCTTTATTCCTTCCTTGACTCAGTGGTGATTCAGTAGAGAGTTGTTAAGTTTGCATAAGTTTGTAGGCTTCCTGCTATTTTTTGTTGTTGTTGTTAAAATCCAGCTTTAATCCATAGTAGTCTGATAAGGTACAGGGGGTAATTTCAATTATCTTGTATCTGTTGAGACATGCTTTATGACTGAATATATGGTTCAATTTTGGAGAATGTTCCATGAGGTGTTAAAAAGGCAGTATATTCATTTGTGTTTGGGTGAAATGTTCTATAGATATCCATTAGGTCCATTTCAGTCATAACATCTGTTAGCTCCATTATTTCTCTGGTGTTTGTTTGGTTTGTTTGTTTGTTTGTTTGTTTGTTTTGTTTTTATCTGGATGACATGACCATTGGTGAGAGTGAGGTATTGAAATCTTCCACAATTAATGTGTGAGGTTTGATATGTGATTTAAGCTTAAATAATGAATGTTTCTTGTAGAAAGGGTGACCTTGTGTTTGGGGCATAAATGTCAAGAATGATAATGTCCTCTTGGTGGATTTTTNCTTTGATGAGTATGAAATGTCCTTCTCCGTCTCTTTTGATGAATTTTGGTTGGAAGTCTATTTTGCTACATATTAGAATAGCTACACCAGCTTGCTTCTTAGGTCTATTTGCTTTGAAAATCTTTTTCTAACACTTTACTCTGGGGTAATGTCTATCTTTGGTTTTGAGGTGTATGTTTCGTATGCAGCAGAAGGATGGATGTTTTCACATTCATTCTGTTAGCCTGTGTCTTTTCATTGGGTAATTAAGTCCACTGATAATAAGAGATATTAATGACCAGTGATTGTTAATTTCTGTTATTTAGGTGGTGGTGGTGGTTGTGTGTGTAACGTATGTGTGTGTGTGTTTCCCTTCTTTTGGATTTGCTGGTGTGAGATTATTTATTTCCTGTGTTTTCATGGGTATAGTTAGCCTCCTTGTGTTGGAGTATTCCTTCTAGTACCTTCTGAAGGGGTGGATTTGTGGATATTATTTAAATTTGACTTTGTCTTGTTTTCTCTATCTATGGTGATTGAAAGTTTTGTTCAGTATAGTATTTTGGCCTGGCATCTGTGGTCTCTTAAAGTTTGCAAGACTTCAATCCAGGCCCTCTTGGCTTTGAGAGTTTCCATTGAGAAGTTGGGTATAATTTCAATATGTCTGTATTTATATGTTACTTGGCCTTTTCCCTTTGCAGATTTTAATATTCTTTCTTTGTTCTGTATGTTTACTCTTTCGATTACTATGTGGCACAGGGACTTTTTTTCTGCTCCAACCTATTTGGTATTCTGTAAGTTTCTTATACCTTTTTAGGGATGTCTTACTTTAGGTTCGGATAATTTTCTTCTATGGTTTTTTGAGTATATGTTCTGGGCCTTTGAATTGGGATTCTTCTCCTTTTTCTATTTCTACTATTTGTAGATCTTTTCATAGTGTCCCACATTTCCTGAATGTATTGTGTTAGGAATTTTTTAGATTTAACATTTTTTTGACNGATGAATCNCTTCAATGCCTGAGATTCTCTCCCCTTGATTCTGTTGGTAATGCTTGCATCTGTACTTTGTGTTTGCTTACCCAGATTTTCTCTTTCCAGAATTACCTCAGTTGGTGTTTTCTTGATTGCTTCTATTTCCANTTTCAGGTTTTGTACTGTTTTCTTTTTTTAATGGTTTTATTTATTTATTTATTCTAATTTTTGTTAATTTTTTCCCTNAATTTCTTTAAGAGATTTTTTTATTTCCNCTTTAAGGGCCTCTATCATCATAAAGTTTGCTTTAAGGTCATTTTCTTGTGCTGGAGTGTTCAGGTCTTGCTTCCATAGGGTAGCTGGGCTCTGGTGATACCATATTGCCCTTTCTGTCGTTGATTGTGNTGCTACACTGGCATTTAGGTATCTGGGTTTGGGATGATTATAGGTCTAGGTGTTGATTCCTGCATTTGTCTTTGTTGAATGGGTATTTTTTGTTGAATGGTTTCTGTTCCTTCTCTGGTTATGGCCCAAGTAGGCACGAGTTCTGGTGACTAGGGAATCTTCAGGTCCAGTATGGTATCTGCTGGAGTTTTGGGGGTCTCCAAAACCTCTGGGGATTTGGGTACCAATGTTGCCTCTGTGGTTCCAAATACCTCTGACAACTCTGGTTGTGCCTCTGGGATTCCTGTTACAGCATGGCCTCTCATTCAGCAGAAGTTTATTTTCCAGGTTGCAGACTAAAGTATAGAGCCCAGGGGAGGGGTTGTTGGGCAGGCTTTAAGGAGCATTAGTGGGCAGTGGGAGGTATCTTGCCTTGGGTGCCTAGATCTGGCCTGGCCTCCAGTAAAGCAGAAGTCTTCTGCCAAAGTTGCAGGCTGGAGTGTGGAGCCCAAGGGAGGGAGTGGTGTTGCATTTCTTTTANGTGTAAAAACATCTCCTTTTCCTGAACACTATTCCAAATGCTGTCCATTGCTTTGGTTAAAGACATAATCCAGCTATGATTCTACTAAGACCATTTCAAAGGTAGAGAAATTATTAGACCAAAAAGTACAGATTTTATTTCATAACAGTTTGCTACTAATATTTATATAAAGAAACTAATAAAGAAACAAAAGTATCGAGGACATGGAGAGATGGTTTAGCAGTTATAAATGCATACTGTTCTTGCAGAGGACCCAATTTGAGGCTTATAACTGNCTGTAACTCCAGCTCCAGCATTCATGTATACATACAAAACTCAAACATACACAAATACACATAATTTATAACAAGAAACAAAATTTTTTAAAGATTTTATTTTTCCTTTTATTGAAAATAGATTTTTTTCCTCACATAACATCCTAATCACAGTTTCCCCTCCCTCTACCCTTCCCACTTCTTGCCCACATCCCCTCCCACCTGGATCCACTCCCTTTCTATCCCTCATTAGAAAAGACCAGACATTAAGGGATAATAATAAAATATAATAAGGTAAAACAAAAGCTAACACATTGGAATTAGACAAAAGAAACCACCAGAAGGAAAAGAGCCCCAGAGAAGGCACAAGAACCAGCACACACTTGTTCACATACTCAGGAATCCCACAAAAACACTAAACTAGAAGCCATAATATATTTTTAGAGGGCCTGNTACAGACCCATGTAGACCCTGTACATGTTGCCTCAGTCTTTATGAATTCATGTAAGCATTTCTCATGTTGATTTAGAGGGCCTTGTTTTCTTATTGTCCTCCATCCCCTCTGGCTCTTACANTCTGCCTCCTTTTCTGCAGGATTTCCCAAGCTGTGAAAGAAGGGATTTGATGGAGACATCCCATGAAGGGCTGAGCATTTCAAGGTCTCTCACTCACTGCATAATATCTGGCTCTGGATCTCTTTATTCATTCCCACCTGGTGCAGAAGGAAGCATCTCTGATGGAAGATGAACAAGGCACTGATCTATGAGTTTGTTTTATTGATTTTTTTTTAATCCTAGTCCCCTGGGCTATTTTAGTCCCCTGGGCTATCAAGCCTCAGGTTCTTAGTCACCCAGGCACTGTTGGATGTGGGTTCTATCTCATGAAGTGGACTTTTAGTCAAGTTAGATATTATTTGGTAACTCCTGTGAGCTTTGTGCCACCATTGCCCTGATATGTCTTGCAGCCATGATGTCATTGTTGGTCAAAGAACAAACTCAAATCTTAAATATCATGACCAAGCATTGCAAGCATTCTCTGGCCTGTGGTTGAGAATTTGCAAGTGGCAAATTCTAAATGAAGCCCTTAGTTCAACTTGGAAGTCACTTGAAGTAGTAGAATGAGGGAACTCTTTTATATTCTTAAAATGATAAAATATTGAAGACATTAAACATTGCTGCCTGTGGAACTGTTTGACTTGGGAAGTTAGATAAAAATTACTCCTAGGATTTCACAAAGAAAATGTTAAGTATATTTGTAATGTGTAATAACTTGTTAATGATATATCAAAGAAATGGGAAAAGACCAATTTTCAGTATAAATTTGGAACTAGTCTTTATCTCAGCCATATAACTGCAAATTCTTTTTTTTGCTCTGCTCCCAGGTCTTTCAGGAAAGTAAGTACAGAAACGTTTATTCCTTCATACTTTTAACAAAGATAGAGGCTTCAGAAACTGACCAGGCTCAACANTTCTCTCCTAACTGCCATTAGCAGTGGGGATTTGGATTCTTGATAAACATACTTGTAAAAAACATTTGGGAACATTCTAAGTTGTAAATTCCCATATCCTTTCATGAGCTCATCTGAGTTGGAAGTACTCAGACAAGAAGGTCACCCAGAAAGGCATAAGATGACTTAGCTTGTTCCAGAGGGTTTACCAAAACATTACATAAGAAACTCGTAATGGTGTACACAGGTGTGACTATCTGTGAGTCATTCTTNCTTGGATGACATTCACCTATAATTTTAAATGCTTGTATATNTTGACAATAACTATGACAGTGGCTTTTAAATAATTTATGTCCTTTTAATGATGGAGATGTTGAACAGTTTTTAATGGAGGTACTTACAAACTATCACTTGAATTTAATTTAAAAATGTTTTATAAACATGTTGTTACAAAGTTCTCTGTATATCAGATATCTCATTATCCTCAGCACAAATTCTTTTGTGATTTCCATTTGACAGTANAGAAAAGAATGATAAAGAATCTGGAGCAAATTGTTATAGGAAAATAGAAGATCAAATAGCACGTATTTCCCCTTGGTATTTGGCATCCATGGGGAGAATGTCAAGTCTTGTATTTTATCATGAGAAGAAATTAGAGTGTAATTGGAGAAGAACCAGCATTTTATTTTACAAATATTGTAATATGTTTTTAACTTCATACTTTTTCATTATTTAGTNATGTTTTACCTTTGGGATAAAAATAAAATAAAATCTGGTCTTACTAATTTACATATAACTATATATTATGCAACCATGTTAATTCAAAAGGATTTGAGTATTAGAATCTATAGACACAATGTGCTATGGCCATTGACATATATCTCACAAAGAATTCCAGGAATTTCTCTGTTGATTTTTATTCAGAAATGGATTTACTTTGAAGAAAAATACTACTTTTGTCTTAAAATTTTTAATATGATGATTTTTCAAGTTTATGCAGTTGTAGTACAAGTCCAACTGTCAATTTTAAGTCTGGTTGTTTTTTTTTAAAAAAAAGCATGCTTCCTTTATTGATTCTTTAGAAATTTAATATCATGCATGCCAATTCCACCCATCTCCCAGTTCTCCCACATCCGCACCTCACTCTTGCAGAGTCCTCCCCCAAAAAACAATTTAAAAAAAAATTAAAACCAAACCAAGCTAACCAAACAANCAAACAAACCCTCTTCACTCCTCTGTCTTTTCAGCTTCTCCAATACCTCTCTATTCATCTTAGTGGTGCTGAGAGCTGTAGTGAATNACACAGTATATTATTTTTTCTAATCAGCCTTATTTGCAAATGTTCATTGCAATGAGTCTGGTTCAAGGCCTCTGGTTTCCGGCACACCATCATCACTGGATCCTCATTGATTCCTACAACTAACCCCAAGTTACATGGAGATCCTGCAGGTATCGTTCCATATGACCAGTCCCTTCCTTAATGTGCTCCAGCAGGATTAGATGGGGTAGCTATTAGGGTGGGCCAANCTAAGGCCCTGAATATGGGCTTAAGTGGCAACTGAGCTGGTTAGTCCTGGCTCCTAGGGCGGGCCCCCTCCGGGGAAGGGTGGAGCCAGCTCTTCTACACCCATGCCATTAGGGCCAATTGACCCACACCCGTGGTGTGGAGTGTGTGCTTGTGGAGTGGTGGCAGCTCTCCCATCAGGGTCAGAGCCAGCTTTCTTGCTGCAGTTTCCAGTGAGGGGCAGGGCCAGCTTCCCCAGGGCCAGAGAAGTGCCGCCAGGGTGCCTCAGTATGGTCCTCTGATTTCATCACATATGGTTGCTATGGCCCCCTGGGGTGACACAGGCCACAGCCATCAACAAAGACCCAAGCTGCAGCATGACCATGGACCCAGATGTGGCCCTCAACAGCAGCTCAGGCCCACAGTCCACATGATTCAGTGATGAAATGCCAGCCACTCAGATCATCATGGCTCTGAAAATCGTTGTGAGTTTTAAAGAGCAAGCAAAACAATTCATAGTGAAGAATCAAAATTGCATGCTTCACAAACATTTCAAAANTTTAAAACAATATAAAAAAACAGAGACATATATATAAATGCAGACCAACAGCTGTAGTACATCTTCATTTTTTTCTATTTAATGTAATAGTTTTGACTGCCCCCTCTTCTTAGTTTTGTTTAATCTCTCCCTTCTTAAGAAATACCTGAATAAAGCCACTTCA
>LZPO01035226.1:21596-34873 GCA_001675575.1 Neotoma lepida
GTTATAATATAAGTAGACGTTGTTTGTTTTGGTTTGCATTTGAAGTGGTAAGGATCAAACCCACAGGCTTGCATATGCTGGGCAAAGGCTCTGCCACCATATCCTCAGTTCTCAATTGTTATTTCAAAGGCAAAGTTTGTCTCTTAAATTAAATCTTCAGAAACATTTTAAAATAATTACTAAAATGTTTATGTTTTAATCTAGAATTCTCTGTTTTTCAACTGTTTTATTTTTATCACCCTTTGACCCAATTTCTTTTGTTTCGTTTGCNTATTTTCAGTACTCAAAAGTTTGTTATTGNCTTACTGATCATTGTTTGTTGTATTAATTTAGTAGTTTCTTAAGTATTAATAAAATATATCTTTACTTCATTACAGCCTAACTTTATATATTACTTCCTTAAATCACTTTCTCTTATGAACCTTACAACAGTACTTTTTTTCCCTGTCATTCGCTTCTTTTCTGTGGTACTTTATTTAGTCATCCTTTGAGAGTTTCTCATGATTCACTGTATTTGAATCATATCTAAAATATTTCCTCTCCAACTCACCGTAGATCTCCCCACCACCCCTCTCTCCCAATTTCATGTCTTTTCATAACTCACTAAATCCTATCATGCTTTCTGTATGTGTGCAGGTGTAGGTCCTGGCCATCAACTAGAGAATGGGAAATCAACCTGGGCTACTTCTCTAAAGAAACTGATTGTCTCTATGCCAGCATCTTTTGTCTTAGTTACTGTTCTGTTGCTGCGAAGAGACACCATGATCAAGCAACCAATTGAAAACCAAGAAGAAAGCATTTAATGTGGGGTTTGCTTAAAGTTCCAGAGGGTGAGTCCATGAACAGCACGACAGCAGATAGCTAGGGAAGGATGGCCCTATAGCAGTAGCTAAAGTTTACATCTGATTCTAAAACACTGGGCAGTGAGGAGAGACTTGGCCTGGACTTTCGANACCTCAAGCTGGCCCNCAGTGACAACCTTCTCTAACAAGGCCACACCTNCTGATCCTTCCCAAACAGTCCACAATTAGGAACTAAATATTCCTGTGGGGGCTATTCTTATTCAAACTACCATAAGCCCCAGTGCCAGTATCTCCTCAGCTAGGGAGAAGCTCACAAGACTTCCTGATCCGTGGTGGAATTTTGACTGGCTTCATCTTGTCTAAGTCTTGTGCAGGCAACCATAGCCATTGTGAGTTCATAAGTTCAACAACTCTGTCATACCCAGATGACATTGTCTCACAGAAGTTCTGTCCAACCTGTGGTACCATATGGGGAGGAAGTATGTTACAGATGCTCCATTCTGTCATACTTTCTGAATGATTGTTTTTATTAATTTCATTTTTATGTCTGTTATATTCTCATTCTAGTCTGCTCAATTTTTAAGAACAATTTATCTCTTAACTTTTAAAAATAATATATGACTTCATGTAATTCATGTATCTTTTCATTAAGACCTCCTTAAAATTAAGAATAACATTAAAATTAAGAATAATTATCAAAACAATGAAATTGACTAATATAATGCTTTATTATTAACAGAATTTCATGAATTTTCCACAAATGTTTTCCATTCCCAACTCTATCCTGAATTTCCACATGACATTTACTTTATGCATCTCATTAATTCCCTCTAACCATTGTTAATCTATTTTGAATCTGATAATTTTTACAAATACTGGTCAATTATGCTACAGAGAGCATCCTAATGTTGGTTTGGCTGATGTTTTTCCCATGAGTGGAATGTGCTTCCCATTCTTATTGAGTATACAGTACTACCACAGAGACCATGTTAGCAGGCTGTACATGATAACAGTATGTTATACTGAAAAGCTTATCAAAGTTGATTATTTCACTAAAATATTATCTGCCAGATTTTTCCTCGAAGAAATTACTGCTTTCATTCATAAGATCTACAAGCCAAATGCTGCTTTTCAAAATTAGTTACATGAGTTCTTTCCTCTTTACTCCTTCCATTGCGGTTTAATATCCATACTCAAGGCAATTGTGACTGTTTNATATTCTACTTAGCATCCTTCTAACATCTAATAACATAGTTTAGTTATTTTTAAATCTTTAATAATTTTAACTATAAAGTAGCTTTAACCATTTTGTTGTCACACGAGGTTTTTATTTTGCTTCAAATAATCAAAACTATCTATGAAAATATAGTAAAGAAAGTATTAAAATAAGATTCTTATGTTTCTCACAGTTGGCATTTTCTAAGTAAAGAACCCCAGAGCCTGGATTAAAAGATCAACTTTGAAATTTCAGGACACTAGACCAAGACCCACTCATTATCATTTGGTGAGCAATAAACCTCTGCCTGGAGTCAAATGCTTGCATTCCAGAATAGGATATTTCTCCTTTATCTTCTAGCAAGAGTTTATTTTTATTATATATTCATCTCCACCAACGTTTTACTTTTCATCTGTTGCTTCCTGCTTTACAGTTATTGGCCTAGAACCTCTTTAGTTTCTGTGTTTTCTTTCTGTATTTATTTGACATAAATGATATTAATGTTTATAATTTTTTATTTTCATTTTGTTTGAATATAATAGCCTTCATGATATAATGTGGCTATTACAATGCTCACTCATCTAAAGTCCATGTTTTGGTATATGTGTAGGATTTTACAAATGTTTCTACAAGTGATTACTGGCTGTTTCTCACAACCCATGTCCTAGNTATAGGTAATAACTAGTTTGTATACTTTTGTGTGTATGGCTGACTTTTGTACTTACATTTTCAAGGTTTATTTATATTGTGATAAAGTTCAGTACTTTATTTCCATCCAATGGATAATATTTCATTGTACTGATACACCACATTTTATTTGTCCATTTGATGGGTTTGGCTGTTTATTTTACACTTTGCATCTGCTCAAAATAATGGTGCTATAAACATTTGTGGTTAGGTTCATGTAAAGCATATATTGTTTTTTCAATATGTAATTAGGAGTGGACTTCTTAGGTCATTTGACAACTTTATATTTAACCTTTACTGATACTACCAGACTGTTTTTTTTTTTCAAAGTAGCTGTGTAACTTTTACGTTCTCTTTAGCATTGTTGGGGTTTCTAGTTTCTCCACATTCATAGTATCCTATTATCTGTCTTTTATGCTCTGGCCATGTTAGTATCTAGATATCTGTCTATCTGTCTATCATCTATCTATCTACCTATCTACCTACCTACCTATCTATAGTATATGTATATATAGTATATATATATATATATGTAGTATATATAGTATATATATATATATATAGTATATTATATTTATAAAATGTTGAGTCCTATAAATATTTTTCTGTAATTTGCTTTTTTTTTGCTTTATGCTATATCCTGGAAATAGGTTCAAATTATCTTAAAAAGATCTTCATCATCCTTTTTATAGTGGCATAATATCCCACTAATTAAATAGATGATAATTTTTGTAGCCAGTATCCTAATACAGCTACTTGGTTTATTTTCACTATCTTGCATATAAAATCAGCAAAATAAGTGCTGGGTGAAGGGGGCATTTTTCTCTTGTCCACACTATCACATGGCAGTGTGGTACCCTCAGTGCCAGCTCATTGGCTCATCGGCTCTATCCTCTCCACCTTCTGTGGTAACAGGGGCCAGGGGCATCCTTACAGCAGCTGCTGCAGGGTCATGGGACCCAGACATGTCCCTTGGCGGCACTTCAGGCCTGGACATCACTATGGCCCGGCATGGCAAGCAGGTCACTCACCTCAGCCCTTTCCTCACTGCCTTCACCTCCTCAGATCTGCCTCTCTCTACAGGACATGAACCATTCTCTCTCTTATCTCTTTCTTCTATACCTCAGCATGTATTTGCTCACTGACCCCCCAGTGTGCCAAAGAGACCCATGTTTTCTTCCTGCCCAGGACAGATAGTGTGGGCAGGTATCCTGTCTTCCACTTTTTAATAATTTTGCTTAACCTAGACTTCTCTTTCCCATTCCCCATCCCTGCTCCCCTCTTTTTTTTTCATTCATTTATTATATTTATTTTTCTCTAAGTAATTTGGAACTTCATAGCTTTCTCTGTATGGTTTCTGTCNTCTTGTTGATGGTAATTGGAGATAGAGTGGTTGGCTTTAATCAACCAAACACATTTCTATATCGGTTTAAACTGGTGTTGTTGCTGTTCTAATAGCTTATCTCTTCCTTTCTCATAAGCACTGGAGATTGAGCCCTGGGGTTAGGCCTCATTTAGATCTCATCACTATGAAGACTCCCACATAAAACTAGACGAGAAATACACCCCACTAGACATACAAATCACAGCACAGAGGCAGATGGAAGAAGCACGGGAAAGCCAGGCAGCATGACCTCTCTAAAAGATGTGAAATCCTCAAATACAACAAATGCATTGAATGGGGAAAGTGCCAGACATTGTATTCAAAAGATTGTTGGCAAAAATGGTCAGCAACTTCAGTAAGGATATGAAGAATCAGAGGAATGAAATGATGACATCAAATCAAGATTTAGGGAAGAAACTCAGTGACATAGATGTGAAAGTCAGCAAAGATTGAAATATTAAAAAAAAATCAGTAATGTTAGAACTGAATAATTCAGTGAACCAAGTAAAAGGACACANTGGAAAACATCATCAATAAAACAGACTGAGCATATCATGTGTTAGCTGTGGAAGGTAAGTTTGAAAAAATACCACATTCGGACATGAGGGGAGGAAAAAAATTAAACATGGTAACAGCTTCTATGCACTCTATAACATGACCAGCACACCAAAGTTAAGAATCCACATGGTCATAGAAAGAGCTTGGACAAGACTAAAGTCACAGAAAATTGATTCAATAAAATTTTAGCTGAAATGTTTCTAAATCTGGGAGTGGGGAAGGAATCCAAGCATAAGAAGCGCTTTGAATCCTAAATAGACACTAGTAAAGAAACTCTCCATGACACAACAGTATAGACAAGATCCCTAAACTAGAAGACAAGGAGAAAGTATAAAAAGCTGCAAGAGAAAAAAAAAAGCCAACCAACTTACCCACTTACAAAGACAAACAGAAGAGATAAAAGGAACAAATTAAAATCAAACATTCTAATACAAAACAAGATAAAGACATACTAATATGATAGTTATATACTGAAGAATGATGTTAAGGAAACATTGTCTTTGTTTTCTGTAATTAGACATTTTGTGCCCATGAGAGCAGAAAAGATGGAATGTGCAGTAAGAACGCTGATTCAGAAATACAGTTGTTTTGAATCTGCAGTCTCTCAAGCAGTGCTTGTTATCGGTGGCTGGCTGACATGCACAGAACCAAGAATATAACATATGACTTACAGGGTGCAGTATAGTGATTGCTGCCAGAGAAACTTCAGATTCATTACATATTTGACTTTGAAGTAACTGTTGGTGGTTATGTGTTCAGAAGCCTTTTACTATCACGAAAATTTTTGTGAGCCTTTGACATTCAGTCATGTGACCTCATCTGTGGTTATAACCTACAGTTTAAGAGGCTGTGATTTAGTATTTTCTCAAGAGAAAATACTCTTAAGTGTGTCCCAGGACACAGTGACAGTGTGTGTTGTTGCCTGTACTAAAACTCAATGTCTCAAACAAAGTTTGGGATTTTGAAGTCATGCATTTGCCAGGAGTCACTTGAAATAGCAACTATGCATAAGGTCTTTTCTGATGAATTGGTAGAAATGGTGACACATCCCTTTTCCTCCTCTGTCTTATAATTCTTATGAATTTTAACACTTAGCCTGAGCAACTCAGTGAATATATTATTTTAAAATAACTGATACTTGATAATAAAAATCAATATATGGTAAAAGACATACTCCAAATAGAAGAGAGGACATTGGACTTTTAATGTAATAGAATTAAATATTTATGTTTGTGGTTTCCAATTCCACATTGTAATTAAGATGTCACCATTTATAAAATTTGGTATAGTATCAAAAATAATACCTATAGGTTTTGGAAAGGCTAATAAAATACTCCCTTTTAAAATATATGTATGTGTGTGTGTGTGTGTGTGTGTGTGTGTGTATTTGTGTGTCTGTGTGTGTCTATGTGTCTTATGGTTTCTGTTTCTGTGAAGAGACACCATGACCATGGCAACTCTTAT
This sequence comes from Neotoma lepida, assembly GCA_001675575.1. Taxonomy (NCBI): domain Eukaryota; kingdom Metazoa; phylum Chordata; class Mammalia; order Rodentia; family Cricetidae; genus Neotoma; species Neotoma lepida. The sequence continues at coordinate 27,709 of LZPO01035226.1, forward strand.
AAAGGAGAACATTTAACTGAGGTGATGGCTCACAGTTTCAGAGGTTTAGTCCATTNTCATCATGGCAGGGAGCATGGTGGAGTACAGGTAGACATGGTGCTGCAGAATTCTATATCTTGATCCAAAGGCAACAAGAAGTGAATTGTCTTACTGGACATGGCTTGAGCATATATGACACTTCAAAGCCTGCCTCTACAGTGACTCCAACAAGACTGCACCTACTCCAACAAGACTGTACCTCTCATAAGTGCCACTCACTTTGCAGGCCATTTTCTTTCAAACCACAACACTCTGTGAATCTAGACTTTATATTTATTAACACAAGTTACTTTCATATAGTGAGCTGAATACAAAAGGAGACAAGAATGTATTTGTATTTTATTAGGCCAGATATTAGTAAGGTTTGTAAAGATAAAATGATATTACTCTTCTGGTTAACTTTTAAAACAGACACATAATTATTTTTACATAAAATATTTTTATGTTAACATGAATTAAATGAATACTTCCTTACAAGTGAATTATTAGTAAATATGTCTTAGACATTTCTTATTTTCTACTTTTTATTTTTATTTCTTGTGTGTATGTCTATGTGTGCATATGCATACCTGCCATGCTGCCATGGAGGTAAGTGGATAACTTGTGGAAGCTAGTTCTTTCCTTCCACCTTGGGGATTCTGAAGTTGATCTCAGGTTGTCAGACTTGCTGGCAAGTATATTTGCTCTCTGAGTCATCTCACAAACCACAATCACCAGTCTTATATTCTTCATATGTTGAACATTGGTAGATGTATAAACAAAAAATCTTTGATGTCTGTAATAATCTTCCTTCTTCTTTTCCTCCTCTTCCTTCCCTCACTTCCTTCTGCTCTTATGTGATCCTCCCTCCCTCCCTTGTAGGTGAGCCTCAAATTCATGTTAATCTTCTTGCCTTTGGCTCCCAGGTGCTAGGAAAATAGATGCCTACCAACATGCCTGGCTGCCTTCAATAATTTCTTAACTCTTCATGTTCCAAACTTCTTTTAGAAGTACAGAAAAGCTGTAGAGAGAGTTTTCAACAACCTACCAAACATGCAAAGCAACAATTCAAACATTTTATACAGTAAGAAGAAATTAGCATTGCTACAATACCATCAGCAAACTGAAAATTCTGTTTATCCATGCCCATCTAGGGGTATAGGATAAGACTCAGGGTATCATCTTATTGTCATTGCTTGTATGGATCTTCCTTTACTTGCTGCTCTTCTTTCTCAATTGTGTGTAAAAAGATTGTAAACCACAGAACTGTTGGTTTAGAGTCTACCAGTGACTACCAAAAAGTGATGTGTTTGTGTGTGTGTGTGTAAAAGTGCTTTCAATGAATGTTTATGCAATTGCCTGAATCATTTAACATAATTTTATTCAGGCAAATTCAAAAATTCCTTTCTGGTGCTAATTTGGCTCATTATCAGATACAGTTCAAAACAAGGTAAAAGCCCAAACAGATGATCCAGATTCCTTTTAAGGAATTATTTCTTAGACTTTTGTTTATTTATTTATTTACTTATTTCAGTGAAAAAATTGGGAAATATTATTTAGTGGTATGTGGTGATAATTTATTTGTGCTCTAACAAATAAACTTATCTGGGGATCAAAGGACAGAGCCAGCCACTAAATTAGACATAGAAGTCGGGCAGTGGTGGCACACACCTTTAATCCCAGTACTTGAGATCTCCTGTCTTTGCTTGCGAAGGACACACAACTTTAATCCCAGGAAGTAATATGACTGGACACAGAAAGGTATATAAGGTGTGAGGAAACAGGAACTCATGCTCTGGAGGCTGAGGAGTTGATAAGGTGAGGTTGGCTATGGCTTGTTCTGTTTCTCTGATCTTTCAGCATTCACTCCAATATCTGGCTCCAGTTTTTTTTTTTTTATTAATAAGACTGTTTAGCAATTCATGTTACAGTGGTACTCTGGCTTGTCTAAAAATTGTAAAACAATTCCCACCAAATGNCCCTAGTGGGAGATCATGATGGTCTGAAATATTTCCAGATGACTCTCAAATATTCCAAGTTTATCTTTATGTGTTTTTCCCCATAAACAAGTTAGATTGTCATATTTTGTCTTTGATTAATTGAGGCTGAAATTGGGCATTTTTCAAAAATAAAGTCAAAATAAATTTTAGTCTTTACATTTCTAAAATGTATTGAGTTTTCCAGTCAAAGGAATATTGAATATTGACTTGAAACTTTTGCCCATTTGTGTCCTTGATGACTTTCTTAATAGCTTTCCTTATTACCTCCTCTGGTCTGTTTGACACATGTACCAAGACAACCTTAGTTTGTATAAATTTATCTTAAGAAAAATATTGCTCAGAACTAAGAGAAGACACAGTGCATGGAAAAGTTATGCAAGAGATAATTTAGTTTCAAATATAATTAAGACTTGTTAATGTTCACATTTGATGATAGTTGTAGGTAATGCCAAATTTGTTGCCATGGTTTTCCACTCCGTAAACTCTAAAATACTATCCAAGCACAGGAAATTGGACTTGGGTGACATATCTAAGCCCATAAATGGCAAGGGTTTTGATTAATTTTCATTTCTTGTTCATGTAGATGTTTGTTTGTACTTGATTCTATTTAATTGTTAATAAAGCATTGTTGGAAATAATATATTTGTTGAAGAGTACAGTCTCCTGGGACTATCACATTGCAAGTTTGACAGCTGATGTTTANTGTAAAAATTTTTTGTTTGTTTGTTTGAAGGATGTTATGGACATTTCTCAGAATTTATAGGAGATTTAAAATAGGTTAGCCACTATATTAATTCCTTCACTATTTCAAAATCTATTTACATAAATTTGAAATTTAAACAGTCATGAGGAGAAGCAACCTGCTTCAGAGAAGACAATGACCTCAGCATCTATCTGATTATTTAACAATATACCAGCAAATAGCAAAGCTGACTGATTCTGTACACCTGCACTGGAGAGAAAACACTCATTTGGTACTTTTTTTATTTGCTTTGTGAGTGACAAAGGAGAAAGACAGTAAGAAAAGCCAAGAGAGAAAATTACTCTTAATATTTATCTTTAAAGATCTTAGGAAAAATCTTTCTTAAACTTAAATTCAACTGGTGTAAAACTCAGAAGCAATCACCTCTGACTGGAGCAAAAGATTATGTCGCTTTTTCTTTCAACCCTATAGTACAATCATTCTTCAGTCTCTGAATTACATTATACCCTGTCTAGTCTTCCAAGAAAATGTCTCATTAGTGACTTGTAGAAAATATGCAATGTGATTACAATGAAAGACCCAGTCCTTGGCTACAAGGATCTTGCAGTCATAGGAACACAACATGTAACTAGCAATAAAAGACTGAGTTTATANTTAAAGATGGAATTGCTCTAGTCCAGGGAGTGATGCAAGACATAATACTTAATCTGTATTTTTAAGGAAGGGCTGGCACTCTATAAATGAAGGCAGGAAAGTAGAGGTTGTTCTAGGAAAAAAGATTGATTGAGTAGAGAAGTGAAAGAAAGTACATATTACATGACAGGAAGATGCTCTATTGGGAGAGGATAATAGACAACATTTTCTCTTTTACTGCTTATGATTCTTAAACCATTGCCATGATATTTCCAAGTTAGTCCACTTTTACTCTATGTCATTTGTGTTCATGCAACTTACAATACTTACAGGCTTATTTCTTCCTGTCATTCATATTCATTTTGAAACCATTTTCTTATTTCCATTCCCACCTTTTCACTTTATTTCTAGCCCAAATAGAGGTTGCTCTAATGTGTTCATAGACTTGTGTTTATAGAAGCCCTTGAGTCCCTTATCTACATGAAGACAGATGAGAACTGGCAGTGTGGAGGTTGGTGGTGATTGTGATTGTAGAATATCTTCTGAAAGAAATTCTCAAGTTATAGTATATGCTCATTTCTTCAAAAGGGGTATTTACTGTTAAGGTTTATACTATTAATAGCATGTTATAGATCTTCGTATCTTATAAAAAATAATGTCTTTTTTAAAAGACAACTTAAAACCCACCAAAATATCATGATAATCAAGGAAAATGAATTTTGATATAATTTCACCCTTATGATGTTATCATTAAGTTACAATAATAATTATAAATTAATAACTAATTATTATTATGAATTAATAGTAAGTCATAATGTGATTATGAATGGATACTAAGTGTACACTTTTTTAGGGTCTAGGAAGATGCTAGCCTTATCTTCTTTCTTCTTTCAGGGCTAGGATCCAATTCAGGACTTTTCTCATGCTAAGCTGTAATNGAGCCACACTCCCAGCCCCAAGACATTATCTTCATACTCTGTTTAATATTTAGTGAAGTTATGGATCAATTGTCCTGCGGATCTACTTTACACCTCAATTAAGCCTTAGTTACTGTTATTGCTTTTAAAAACCATTCTGTATGTATTCTCTAGACTTTTACTAAGTCTAAATTTTCCAAAGTCATTTTATATGACTGTCTTCCAATTTTCATTTCGATTTGTAGATGATTGTATGGTGTTATCAGGTGTTGTGAATTAACGAGACAAATTTCACAGTCACCCAGGGAACGGTATCGGTTCCCTAGTTAGTGTTTGAAGACTGGGGAGACTTTTGCTTATATGTGCAACACCAGGCAAGAACGCACCCTACAACAGACAGCTAATACATCCATGCTTCTGACTGAGCACAGGCACCCCTATGTATACTCAGTTTCACTTTATAGTTCTTGGATATCTCTAGAGCCTTGTTTGTTTGGAGATATATTATTCATGTGGAGAGAGCCTGACTAAGGGCTACTCTAGCCACAGGGCTGAGCATGTTCTTTACTTAGTTGTGACTAATGACAGGGTAGTCAAATGGTTAATAGGATGGATACCTTAGCTGTGAGTGAGGAGTATATCCATTATTTAGAAAAATGAAAATCAGAATTCATCTCATTTACTTATTCAATTGAAAAATAAAAATTGCATATGTTTACCATAAACTATTTCATGATTTTAAATATACACATATATGGTATAGAATAAAAAACTGAGCTAAATAATATTTGTATTACACTATGTATCTTATAAAACAAAACAGAAAATTTAGGAGAAAGAATACTGAAAAAGTAATAATGCATGTAGAAAATACAAATTTAATCTTATTCAGCTTCCAAAAGGAAATTAAAATGTAATACTCATAATTATATATCATTTATAATCAGAAGCTTCTTTTTCCACTTAAGAATCAAATAATGTTAGGATTGTTTTAAGTGGCTTTTCAGGGTTAGGGAACAAAATGAGGGATGTCATCATGGCATCTTCACAGGTGTGTCAGTACACTTTGTTCTTATCTACTCACTCCCAACAGCCTCCCCCNCTCCCTCCCTGCCCACCTTCTCCTGGCTCCCCATCTTCCTCTAGTTGCCTTCCCCTTCTACTTTCATATCAAATGTTTTAAGATTAAAACTTAGTCCATCATGATTCACTTTCTTCTTGGGACTTTTTTAAAAGGCAGGTTCTTTCTTTATAGTTCAAATTGGTCTAGAATATCNTTCCTCAGCCTCCAAAATGCTGGAATTACAGGTGTTTACTGCCATACCTGATTTTTATAGTTTTTGTGATAGACCCAAAGGTGTACTTTAATTAAAATACTGACAGAAGTCAGATCCTATAATAGTGTTATTCTCCTATTAAATAGCATCAACTTCTTTCCTTCCTTCCTTCCTTCCTTCCTTCCTTCCTTCCTTCCTTCCTTCCTTCCTTCCTTCCTTCCTTCCTTCCTTCCTTCCTTCCTTCCTTCCTTCCTTCCTTCCTTCCTTCCTTCCTTCCTTCCTTCCTTTCCTTCCTTTCCTTTCCTTCCTTCTTCCATCTAGACAGTGTCTCATTATATACCTCAGGCTGTCTTGGAACGCGGTATGTAAAACAGGCGTGACTTGAACTCATAGAGATCCATCTGCCTTTGCCTCTAAAGGGTTGGGAATAAAGGCATTCACCATTATGCATAACTTTTCCATTTTGTATTTTAAAAAGCCCACCAATTATGAAACTCTTAAAAGAAATTCTTTATTTGAAAATAGCAATAGTCTTTTGTTATGGAAAGAAGACATAGTCATTAGTATAAAGAATGTAAGGAGCTGGGTGATGGTGGCACATGCCTTTAATCTCAGCACTTGGAAGGCAGAGGCAGGCAGATCTCTGTTCCAAAACAGCCAGGGCTACACAGAGAAACCTTGTCTTGAAAAATAAAAATAAAAAATAAAAAAGTAAAGAATATGGGAAAAAGGAAAAAGATGTCTCTAAACAACTACTGGCATTCTGAAATTTCCATTTATTTTTTCCTCTGCTTCACTAGTTTTATAGATATCAAATCAAACTATGCATATTATTTTGCTCTCTATTTTCAGTTTACAGTGTGTGTGGGGAGGGTGATCTTTAAAGACCCTGTAGTAGAGTAAATGCTTGGTATTTGCAGAGCAGTACATGTGTGGAAGAAACACAAGAACCCCATTCTGAATTTTCAGAAGGGACACCAGGGGAAAAGCCAGGAGAAAACCACAGAGAAGTCGACTGCAGGAGGATTTTCTGATGTGGGTGGCGGAGAGCAGCTGGATCAGAGACCTCATGGGTCCTAGGCAAATGGGAAGGAGCAGGTACGCTGAGAAAGCAATTGAGTAAAAATAACGGAAGTAGCACCAGCCCAGTGCTTTTTGTCATCAGTCTCCTGGCAATGCCATTAGCAGATGGTTTCCTATGCAGATCGGGGGAGGGAGGATGCAAAAGAGGCTTGTCAGATGTTATAAAGAACCTGTCTTCTAACGCTGTGTATGTGCACAAGAAAAGTTGCTGCAGTGTTTTGTAATATCAAGTTTAACCAGAAAATACAGAGTAGGGAAATTATTTTGATNCATGTTTATTGTTTTATTTAATTTATTTGATCAAGTGATGAATTTAGCCCTTCTCTCCAGTGCACTGNGNCANGGGCAGGATCTTTGTTATGAGGTATTAAAAGATGTATGTCTTTCAAGAAGTTGTGTGCTGCCACGTGATGTGTTGGTAAACAACTGACCACATATCATGAAGTCGCCATCTGAGATTACACCACCTGCTGTCATGGTCATTCTTACCATGAGCTCATGAAGGGTGCAGTTATCAAATGTATCTTATGGAAT
>LZPO01035227.1:6157-17003 GCA_001675575.1 Neotoma lepida
AAAAAAAAATCATTCCAGGAAAATTGAAACAGGTGAATACCCTGAAGTTCCACTCCCTGATTCAAATTTTACTGATACTTCTTGTTATAAATTATGGCTTTCAGCTTCCTTCTCCAGAAGAGTTTATGCTGTTCTATGTTTATTCTACCCGTATAATTTATAAGGCAGAAGAAACATTCTCAAAATTTCAAAATTCTAATATTAATAGCTACAAAATTATCCGCAGCTAAGAATGTTTCTAATTAATTTTTAGAGCAATAAATATTGTGAGATTATTGAAGAAATAAATATAGTATGTCAAGAGACATAAATATCTTAAGAATTAAGACTGCTGAGTTCTAAATAGTAAGTGCAGGTCAAATAACTCCTTTAGTTCCCAGCCTTTCACAAACTATATTCTCAGAGCAGATGCAAATCCTTGCAGAATTGTCCTCATTGTTCAACTCTCATGTTGTTGTTTATGCCTTCCACTGTTTCCTCTTCCCTCCATGCCATATTGGTTTTAGAGCATGCACAGGGGATTTGAGAGTACAGAATTGTTAAAATGAGAAAAGCAAATATGGGAAGAGACAGCTAACACTAAAGGCCATTTGAAATAGTGTATGAAAACATATGACTATAGAACCTTCATATATATATATATGTATATATATATATATACACATATATGTGTATATGTATATACATATATGAAAGGAATCAAAATAGCATCAACAAATAATATAGGAGACGACGCCCCAAGAAGGTATCTCATGTAACCAAGTAAAGCCTCCAGTGCCAGGAATGGATTACATGTAGCTGAGCCATTGGCTAAAAGGAACTGATGGAACACCTCAACATCACAGGCTATGGCCTATGCTATTGTTTGCTTTCCACAACTGATGGTATGGCCCTATTGCTGAAGTTACACTTATGTATGTCATCAAACATGGAGAAGTCAAGCTGGTGCCTAACTAGAAACTTGACCCCTACTGCCTAAAGTTAATAGTATTAGAAGGTGCTGTTCATGTTACTAGAAGAGAAAGATAATCATCTATAGCAGCCACAAACTCTGATACCTACAGCAGTGACCTGCCTGCAAGATATACCAGTACAATAGTGGTACAAATGTTATGGGAGTAACCAACCACCTTTTTTTGTTTTTTGGATTTTAAGGCCCATCACATGAGATGGAACCCATACTGGAAACTGCTAAAGTGGCCAAGAACCTGAGACTGCATAGATCATGATACTAGAGGAAAACCTAGCACTATTATTCTGTTGAAAGAACATAACAATAGGCTCAGGGGTCTGTGTGAAAGAGGAGGTAGAGATGTGGTGGATGACTCCAAGGAAAGAGTGTCTTCCAGACACACAGTACAGATGCACATATGAACTCATTGAGACTGTTGTAGTACACATAAGAACTGCAAAGGTTCAAGCCAAATAGAGTTCCAGCACTGAGAGGCAGAAGTGGACATGGGGTTTCAACCCTCACCAAGAAGCTAGTTGTAGTTGAGACATGCTGGCAAAGGGAAAATCAGTTTTCTTCAATGGAATAACATTGGGTATATCAACAACATTCCAGGGCAGTCCTCAGGCCTGGGAGTAGTTGGTTAACAACAAACTACAAACTCTACATTTTTTTTTGTGGACTTTTATTTTCATTTTTTTTTTTTGGCTTCTTTTTTTTTGTCTGATTAGTCTTTAGATTGTTTGGTTTGATTTTTGTTTTGGGGTGAGAAGTTGTTTGTTTCTTGTTTTTGTTTCTTGTATTTTGTTTGTTTTCTTTTTGAAAGAGATAGAGTTGATTAGGTAGGGAAGTGGGGAAGAACTGGGAGAAGTTTGGGGAGGGGAAATATGATCAAAATATATTGTATAAAAAATTTAATAAGATGAAAGAAAGAGAAGAGTCAGGAAGAGCCAAGCAATATTAAAGTGGTCTGGGGAGAACATTTTCATGAAGAAAAATGAAGAACAATGAACTCTCTATTGACATTGTAGCTATAAGGTTCTCTATCTCCACACTCAGCAAAGCATTTCTACATACAAAATCTGTGTATGCTTCATTTGTTTGTATTTTTTATATTTTACTTTTGAGATTATAATTTAATTATATTTCTCCTTTCCCTTCTCTCCCTCCAAGCTCTCCTATATATACCCTCTACTACGTGCTCTCTTTCAAATCCATGACCTCATTTTTTCACTAATTGTTATTACAGGCATATATGTATATGTATATCTATATGGATATACATATATATTTCTAAATGTAACCTGCTTAGTCTGTATAATGTTTACTTGTACATATGGTTTCAGTGCTGACGGTCTGACACTGAACAACCAATTGGTGTACTCTTCCATAGGGACAACCCTCTCTCCTGCTCCCAGTTTTCCTCAGTTGACTATAGTTCTTTGTGTAGAGTTGAGGCCTCATGGGCTTTTCTCCATCTACTTTGGCATGTCTATTGGTGTCATCCTTGTTCCACTCACATTTGGGCAGACATCCTAGTGGGACTTTATAGCTGTAGCTTCTGATATTAGTAAGAGACACAATCTCTCAGTAAACTCCCCAATCCTCTAGCTCTTACACTCTTTCCTCCCCCTCCTCTGCAATGTTCACCTAGCCTTTGGTGCAGGAGTGTTTTGTAAATGTACACATTGCTATTGGGATCCACAACTCTGTATTTTTATTGGTTGTAATTTTCTGTACTGGTCTCCATCAGTTGCAAAGATTCCTTGATGAGGGATAAAGAGTTGAGTTTCATTTTCTTTTTAGATTTATTTATTTATTTCATGTATATGAGTGCTCTATCTGCATGTACACCTTTACACCAGAATAGGGCACCAGATCCCACTAGAGATGGTTGTTAGCCACCATGTGGTTGCTGAGAATAGAACTCAGGGCCCCTGGAAGGGTAACTAGTGCTCTTAACCAATGAGCCATCTCTCCAGCCCCTGAGCTTCATTTTAAGGAAACTGAAATAAGGTTTTGTTTACATCAAGGCTGACACGGTTTCATAGGATGCCTAAGGTCACTTGAAAAGTGGTCTTAAAACTGAACTATTTTGTTGACCACAGAAGCACAGAGACAGAGATATCCAGAAAACAGTTTTAAGAAACCCTTTTAATGTAGTTCTTCAGTCTATGGGATGTGAGTTTGGATTTCTATCACAAGTGCGTTAAGGACAGTGGGCATCTGGGAAACAGTTGTGTTCTCACGACTCCTTAAAACCCAGGTATAATTTGTCCTGGATGCCTCATGCACTCTGTCCAAAACTGACTGTTCCTGCAACAACACTCTGTGATACAAGTAGCATACCAGGCAAGCGAACCCCAGTTCACACCCTCTTTCTCTCTATATTGCACCATCTCACTTCCTATCCATCACCCCTTTCTATTACCAAATGCCTACATATGTATCTCTAGGTACTAAGAAGAGGAAATAAATTTAGCAAGGAGAAATTTCTGCTGCAAAACCTGCTGTGGAATGGAATTCATTTTGTGGATGCTCTCAGGCACCTTGTGAAAATTGAGTGATTCCTCTGAGCAGGTATGCAGCATGTAAACTGCCCAGCAATGTTGTCCATTTGTTCTCTGACAGACCCAGGGCAGAATGCCAGTCATTTTTTTCAGGAGTTACAAAATTTTACATGAGGAAGATTACTTGATACAGGGACCTTCCTGGGAGGTGCAGTTTGTTACAGCAGAGAGGGGATGGCTGTTACCACACAAATAAGGAGCTTCAGCATAGGCTCCACAGAGCACTGGAAAATCCCCAAGGAGCTGGTTGTGAAATCCTGCTTTTGCTTCTGCCTCCCTCTGGAAACAGCTGTAAGAAGAAAAGAAGAATGCAGAAATCAGCTCTGGCAGGAATATCAATCTTGACTGTTTGCAAAACCAAAATTGATTTATTTTCTGGGAGAGGCCCCTCAGAAAGAAAGTGATGCTTGCTATTAGAGGGCCCACTCCAGCTCGGGGGACAGTTCATTAAAACAGGCTTCCTTGGTTTTCATCTTCTCATACTGGAGTGAGTAAAGGGCACTGCTTCCCAGTTTTCTAAGGATAGATAATTCACCTGTAGGTGAATGTTTTGTCTGGATCCCGCCAGGCCCCACGAGGTCCAGCCCACCCAGTGGTCCAGCAGCCACTTATAAATTAATAACTCAAAAGCTTATGTTAATTACAACTGCTTGGCCATTAGCTCAGCCATAATACTGACTAGCTCTTATACTTAAATTCAGCCCATTTTTATTAATCTATGTTTTGCCACGTATTCTGTGGCTTTACCGGTCTACAGGCATGTTGTTCCTTCCGAGGNGGCTGGCGTCTCCTGACTCAGCCTTCCTCTTCCCAGAATTCTCCTTGTTTGTTTATCCCACCTATACTTCCTGCCTGGCTACTGGCCAATCAGCATTTTATTTATCAATCAATCAGAGCAACACATACTCACAACATACAGAACAATATCTCCATCATTCATGTACATGTCTGTGGGATAATCTAACTTTCTTTTTACTAATTGTTAGGAAATGCTTTTTAAAAAGTTGTTTTTTTGCTAAACTCTAACATCCATCTTATTCTGTTGATTTTCCTTCTCCCTGCCATCAAATGCCTTCTAAAGAGAAGCAAAACAAAATATACACTAATTAATTATCCTGGTGTCAAAATGTCTATTGCTGGTTTGGGGCGGGGGGAATGTGTAAAGCCTAAGACAGAAACTTCATAGTTTCTCTCCTTTGTGGATAGATTTCTTGATGAAAACAAAAATGACATGTTTCCTTTCACAGACAATGTTTTTTCTCTATTTCTTGAAAATTCTGGAAGCCAGACTTCAAAATTTCTTAATATTTTTAGTGATTAAAACCTAAACTCTCCATCTCTTTCTGTACCTCATCATTACTGCTGGGACCTGGAAAAATCCAGGCAGAGGCTTTTTCTTACTAATAAATAAATAAATAAATACTAAAAAAAAACCCCAAACCCAGCATTTTCTTACAAATAAATAAATAAACAAACAAATAAATAAATACTAAAAAAAAAACCCAAAACCCAGCAGATCCAGGACTATGTTTTAAAGCAACATTGATATGCAAAGCCTAGATAGTTTACATAGGGTTTCTGAAGCATAAACAAATAGGTTTGAGGGCCTACTGTGTGTCAGAAATCACACTGGGCACTAGAGGCAGAAAAATGACAAGGTACACAGAAAACACGAGAACAGTATTGAAAACGGCACTGCTGTCAAGTGTGAGCGTTGGTTGCCTTGAACAAGAAGCCATCGGCGGAGAGCAGCGGAACCGCGTCTGGCTTATTGCTTAGGAAACCTAGAAGGTGCCTAGATTGAGGTTGAAAATCCTCCCCTGTCCCCTCTCTTTTAAACAGAGAAACAGGAAAAGAGAAGTTAAAAGTGGAAGGCAGAGCCCTTAGACCTTTGGAATCATAACACGGAAGACATGTGGGGCCACTGACCCCACATCATGCGCGTGCTCTCATGCAGGATTTGTTTGCCTCTTTGGCTCAATAGGGATGCTTTGCTGTTTTGATGTTTGTTGTTAAGGATGGCACAAAAGTAAATACTTAACGGCTGCTTCGTGAGTATTAAGAAGAGGACCAAAGGAGTATAATTTGATTATTTTACAAATTGCAAATCTTCCGGCCAGCCTTCTCACTGACACATTTTACAAGGTCACATTTGCCTGTGGTCTAGGCTGTGGCTCCTCTGTAAGCCCAAGAAGCCAACAGGAAAGAAGAACCCAAGCACTCTTGTCCAGCCTGAAATTTCAGCTCAGTTTTGTCCTCACTCCAGCCATGTTCAACTGGATCAGAGAACACGTTGCACCAACCAGGAGCTCTCTGTTGCCATGAGGAAGGTGCTAGGGAGTTGAAGCTGCCAGATATACAGGAAGTGGCGAGACCATAAATGGAACAATTTAGCAGCTGTGACCTAGCAGAAAGATTTGCTCCCCGCCCCTCCTCCCAACACTAATAAAAAATTCGAATCATTCTGAATGGCTTTGGTTTTTTGTTTGTTTGTTTGTTTGTTCTTTCAAGGCCATATTTAATTAGAGCTGTGTGCCTACATGGGACTCTATGCCTCCCATAGTTAAACAAAGACTCTCCTACCAATCTTTGAAGTTGCCCCTTTGCAACACTGTTAACACTGCTTTGTCTAACATAGTTGCCAAAAGCCCAAATGGCTGTTAAGTGCTTAAAGTATGGCTGGTGTGACCAGGAGGTAAGCCAAGTGTAGAACCCCACAGGATTTTGAAGACTTACTTTAAAGCAAATGTAAGTAAAGATCAAGCCAATGATCCATGTATGGATTATGCTGAAACAATACCTGAGCTAAAAGGAGTGAAAGCCATGCTACTAATCTTGATGCAATTTCTTTTTGCTTCTTTTTTTATAACATGGCCTCTAGAAAGTCTTATCTCACAAGTGAGAATCACAGTGGTGGCTCACATTATAGTTCGGGTGCACAGGAGTGTATATATTTATAAAAGAAACCAGCTATAAACTGTGAGAGGTCATCCTGTGTGATGGAGTTTAGTGGTGAAGTTCTTCAATACCCAGGCTCTACTTCCGTGCCTATTACAGGCACTGCCACTTGTGAGTGTAGAACCTTGAGTAAAATATTCAACATTTGGAGTCATCTCTTTTTCTAACCAGGGTAGTAAAATAGCTAATATCTTTCATACAGCCTGCTGATACAAATGATATACTTAAAATGGTGTTTATGGACCTGGTTACATGACATGAATATCAGTCAGTAAATATAGCTTTATTATCATGCCTTTGCTGGAGTGAAGGCTGCTGTGTCAAGTGCTCCATTAGACTTTACTTTTAGCTGAAGCGTCATGATTTCAGAGAAGTTTTCTTTCCTGTTTCTTTTCTTGTTGTCGTTCATCTACTAGCCCAGCATATACTGAGGATGTGTTTACCAAATATCCAAGGACTAAGTCATGAAAGAAGAAAGAACTAATGATTGGTATCATAGTCTATATTTGAAGTATGGGAATAGAAGTTCATAGACATTCAGAAGTCATAAAGGGTGAAGACAGTCACAAAGTTCATAGATGACAGAACTGACATTTAAATCCTAATTCAAGGAGCAGAAGCACACACACACACACACACACACACACACGAATAATAAGTAAATAAATAATGTAAAAAGTTTAAATGATCTGAGGATATTTTTTTATTTTATTAAAACATTTGATGTACAACTGCAGGAGAGATAATATACAGATATCTTGAACATAAATACAGGTTACAAATTCTTATCCTAATAGTGAAATGTTTCACTAAAGCATGCCCAGTGATTGGGCAAAACCAAAACTTATTTTATGCTACAGTCATCCTAGGGTCCTTCCTGCTAGGTAGCCTCCCTGGATCTGTGGGTTGTAGACTGATTGTCCTTTGGTTTATATCTAGTATCCACCTATTAGTGAGTACATACCATATTTGTCCTTCTGAGTCTGGGTTACCTCACTCAGGATGATATTTTCTGGTTCCATCCATTTGCCTGCAAATTTCATATGGTCATTGTTTTTCTCTGCTGAGTAGTACTCCATTGTGTATATGTACCACATTTTCTTGATCCATTCTTCAGTTGACGGGCATCTAGGTTGTTTCCAGGTTCTGGCTATTACGAATAATGCTGCTATGAACATAGTTGAGCATGTATCTTTGTGGTATGATTGAGCATTCCTTGGGTATATACCTAAGAGTGGTATCACTGGGTCTTGAGGAAGATTGATTCCCAATTTTCTGAGAAACTGTCATACTGATTTCCACAGTGGTTGTACAAGTTTTGCACTCCCACCAACTGTGGAGGAGTGTTCCCCTTGTTCCACATCCTCTCCAGCATAGACTGTCATCAGTGTTTTTGATCATAGCCATTCTGACAGGTATAAGGTGGTATCTCAGAGTCGTTTTGGTTTGCATTTCTCTGATGACTAAGGATGTTGAGCATTTCCTTAAATGTCTTTCAGCCATTTGAGATTCTTTTTTTGAGAATTCTCTGTTTAGCTCTGTAGCCCATTTTTTAATTGGATTGTTCAATATTTTGATGTCTAGTTTCTTGAGTTCTTTATATATTTTGGAGATCAGCCCTTTGTCAGATGTGGGNTTGGTGAAGATCTTTTCCCATTCTGTAGGCTGTCGTTTTGTCTTATTGACTGTGTCCTTTGCCATACAAAAGCTTCTCAGTTTCAAGAGATCCCATTTATTAATTGTTGTTCTCAGTGTCTGTGCTACTGGTGTTATATTTAGGAAGCAGTCTCCTGTGCCAATGTGTTCAAGAGTCCTTCCTACTTTTTCTTCTATCAAGTTCAGTGTTATTGGATTTATGTTGAGGTCTTTGATCCACTTGGACTTGAGTTTTGTGCATGGTGACAAATATGGATCTATTTGCAATCTTCTACATGTTGACATCCAGTTATGCCAGCACCATTTGTTGAAGATGCTTTCTTTTTTCTGTTGTACAGTTTTGGCTTCTTTGTCAAAAATCAGGTGTTCATATGTATGCAGATTGATATTTTCTTTAATAGTATAGAAGATGATGAGTATATGGTGTTTCATACTCAGCAGGGGTTGAAAGGAAAGTAGGAGAGATGCAGTGTCAGGGATGCCTTCTCCAGAAGCCTGGAAGTTAACCTGGCAGGGCCTGTGGTGGAGACAGACACTCCTGAGCACTTTGTGAAGGCTGCTGATAGGAAGACCGGTGTCAGACCTCTTGAATGGCTCTTTATAAAGGCAAGGGGCATTCCCCCAAACTCCTGAATAGAATGTGGGCAGAATAGATTTCATTTGGTCTTGGGCTTTAAGAGTTAAATTAAGGAGTGAGACATGCAGCAAGCAAATGGGGAATATTACTTTTTTGTTGTTGGAGGTGTTTTGTTGTTGTTGTTGTTCATTTTTTTGTATATCTGTAGCCATAGATAGTAGAGTCTGGAAAGGAGAAGGGGAAGAAAGGGGATAATTTAAGAGACACTGAAGACAGAGTTCCAGCTTCGGCCATCTCATCTCAGAGGTTCATTGTTAAAAATACATTTTGTGACTCAACTGAAGGGCAATCATATCTCAAAATTTACAAGTAAAATGGAATTGCAATTCCTTTCATTTAACTTTTAAAATTACTCATTTTGGCTTTTCTTAAATAGCCCATATTTGATTTGTTTTTATGACAAGCCATGCTACTCAGAAGTTATCAATAAATTGAACTCCTTATACCCTCACAGTTAAGTACAAGATTTTGTACTATTTTTATTAGTTTTGTTTTTTTAAGGTATTAGTTGTTTTTATTTTAAGTTTATGGGTATTTTGCCTACATGTATGTCTATGTATCATGTGTATGCCTGGTACCCTTGAAACCAGAGGAGGGAGCCAGATCCCCAGAACCAGTTACAAAAGATGGTGAGACATCTTGTGGGTGTGGGAATTGAACCCAGTTCCTCTGCAAGAACAACCAGTGAGCCATCTCTCCAGCCCTCTTTGGTTTTTGTTGAAATTATTGTAAAAGTGTATATACCTTCACAGCTGGATATGGTGGTACACATCTATAAACCCAGCACTCAGAAGGCAAAGAAAAGGGGATAGTCATGACTTTGAGACCAGATTGGTGTTGTGGAATAAGCGTTTTGTACACTGTGAAGATGTATCACTCATTTGGGTTTAATAAAGAACTGAACACACAATAGCTAGGCAGGATTTCTAGATACAGAGGATGCTGGGAAGAAGAGGGGAAGGGTTGGGAGGCGATATCAGGGACACAGAGCAAGTAGCGTGGGCTTTACAAAGTGAATGTAATCTAGCAACATAAAAGAATATAGATAAAAAGATATGGGTTCATTTAAGTTGTAAGAACTAGTTAGAAACAAGCCTAAGCTATCAGTCAAGCTTTCGTAATAAATAAGTCTCCATGTGGTTATTTTGGAGCTGGCTGGTGGGACAGAAAAATCTGCCTACAGATTGGACTATTAAGTAAAATCCCATCTCAACAAAACAAACAAACAATAACAATGAATGCATGGCCACAAGTTTTTCTCTCTTACACATCCTTGTTTAGGTTCCTTAAGAGCAGGATATTATCATTTCATCCTCTGGACTAGAAATTCTAGCCGTAGGTTTGGTGCTGAATCTTCAGTTTAAAAAATGACTGTCTCCTACTGTAATTGCTCATAATTTATTAAAGAATTTTAATAAGAAGAATTAACCTTTTAAGTCTAATTCAGATCATCAATATTTTGTGAAGTGTGCTTGAACTTTCCAAGTTTTTTCTTCCAACTTTACAATTAATCACTTTAAGATTTAACTTTGTGAATTGTCTATATTTGAGTTCCCTGTTTAAAAGCCATTTTTTTTATGCTATCATACAATCCTTAAAATTAGGTAACTTATAATGAGACATTTCTCAGCTCACAGTTCAGGGAACTGACACCTTTGATTGATGGACTGATGCACAATGAGGATCTTTTTGGGGAATAATCCTACCATGAAAAGTAAAAGAGCAAGCAAAAAATGGGAGCAAAGGAGGAAAAGAGAGTGAAGGGAAGAAGACAGAGAGAAAGAGAGAGAAGGAAGAGGAGGAGAGGTGGAAGATTTTAAAACTGAGGCTCTGTGGGTAAAGTTCTGGTGGCACAATCTCAAGGACATGAGTTTGAACCCCCAAGCCCCATATTAAGTTCACTGAGTAGCTTGCACCTATAATCTCAGTGCCCATACAGTGAGCTAGGAGGTAGAGACAGGACAATCCCAGGAGTTCGTGGTCCAGCTAGCTTGGTGTTTAAAGTGATGAAAAAAGACCCTACTCACACAAGATTGTTCTGTGACATCAACATGTATACCATAGTACCATAGC
>LZPO01035227.1:17368-39794 GCA_001675575.1 Neotoma lepida
ACACACACACACACACACACACACACACACTAACTTAAGAAAATCCATCTCCTAATATTATCACAGTGGCAAGTAAGTTTCAACACAAAATTTATATGAAACAGCCATCTCAAAACATATCAGTCATTCTCTTTAATCTGCAGCTCCTTTAATGACAAAAAATTATTCTTTAATTTTACACACACACATATGCATACATAATATTTAGAATAATATTTGGTATTTTTACATGTTTCTGTACTTACATATTCACTTAGTAAATATAAACATGGCTGAGAATTAAATACCTCTCTTCCATTATTATAATTTTTGCTCTTGTCTTTTGTATTTTTACGTACATTTTAGAATCATCATACAAATTCTATGAAAAGTTAAAAGGGACCTTTTGAAACTTGATAAAGATGTGACTGAATTTAGACATAACATCATGGAAAATGGCTGTATTAGCATTACTGAGTCTTCCAGGTAGAATAGACATATTTTGTCTCTTCATTACCCTCAGCAGTGCCGTGTAGTTTTCATTGTGGCATTTCAGAAATCTGTTAGGATAATATATAATAATACAGCTTTTGAGTTTGATTGCTATTTGAACAATGATTTTTAGGCTTTAAATTTTATTTGTAATCATGTCTTAGCTATAATCATTTTTCTATTATCTATGCATTTTGCGATCTCGTTGATTTTGATCATTGATTCCACTAATATTTTATATTATTCAGAGATGATCATACTGTCTTTCTAAAATTAAGTTCAGTTTTTCCTTAAATCCTCTTAGATTTTTTTTCTTTCCTCAGTGCAATGGCTAAGATGTTTAGTGTAGTGTTGAATAGAACTGATAGTAAATGTCTTGTCCTTGCCTGCTGACAAAGGCAAGAACGACCTTAATCACTTACCATCAAGCATGACCTTAGCTATAAACACTTTTTTTTGCATCTATGGAGACTGTATATGTATATTCCTTTTATTCTTTAATTGGAAAACTACATTGAGTATTCACATATTTTTCCTTTTATTGAAAATGGATTCTTTTCTCATATAATATGTCCTGATTATAGTTTCCTCTCCTACTTTTCTCAGTTCCTACCCATCACCCCATATGGATCCACTATGTTTCTGTCTTTCATTAGAAAAGGACGGGTTTCTAAGAGATAACAACAAAACATACCAAAATAAAATTTAGTAAGACGAATAAAAGAAAACACATCAAAGTTGGACAAGGAAAACCAGCAGAAGAGGAGCCCCAATTCATGAGTCCCATAAAAATACTAAACTGAAAGCAATAGCATATCTGCAGAGGACCTAGTGCAGATCTGTGCAGGCCCTGTGCTTGCTGTTTCAGTCTCTGTGAGTTCATTTGACCTTTTCAGTCTCTGTGAGTTCGTTTGACCTTTACTCAGTTTATTTAGAGGCTTTGTTTTCCTGGTATTGTCCATCCCCTCTGGATTTTACACTCTTCCTGCCTCCTCTTCTGCAAGATTCCCTGAGCTCTGAGGGGAGGGACATGATGGAGACATCCCATTTAGAACTGAGTATTCTAAGGTCTCTCTCTCTCTGCATAATGTCTGGCTGTGGGTCTCTCTGTATTTGTTCCCATCAGCTGCAGGATGAAGCTTCTCTTGATGACTGAATAAGGTACTGATCTATGAGTAGAGCAGAATATCATTAAGAGTCATTTTATGACTACTTTTTTTATTTATTCCTTTATTATATTTTACATTCTGACCAATTTTACCTCCCTCCACTTCCCCCAGGCCTCCTCTCAACATCCCCTCTCTCCCATATCCACTCCTCCTCTTTTTCCCTTGAGAAAAGAGCAGGCCTCCCAGTGATATCAATCAAACGTGGCATAACAAGTTACAAGACTAGGTACATACCCTCATACCAAGGCCGGGTAAGGCAATCCAGTAGGAAGGAAAGGGTCCCAAGAACAGACAAAAGAGTCAGAGACAACCCCAACTCCCACTATTAAGAGTTCCCCAAGAACACAGAGCTAAACAACCATAGCATATATGCAGAGGGCCTAGCTCAGACTCATACAGGCTCTGTGATTGTTGCTTCAGTCTCTGTGACCCCCATAAGACTTGCTTAGTTGATATCTGGGCTGTGTTCTCCTTGTGTTCTTGATCCCTGTAGGTCCTACAATGCTTCCTCCCCTCTTCAGCAGAGTTCCACAAGCTCTGCTTAAAGTTTGGCTATGGGTCTCTGCATCTGCTCCCATTAATTGATGGATGAAGTTTCTCTGATGATGATTGGGCTAGACTCCAGTACATGAATATAATAGAATTTCATTAGGAATCACATCATTGACATTTTTTTCAGCCTGTCATGTTTGGTTCTATACTAGGTCTCTGGGCTATCCAGCCTCTGGTTCCTGGCCATTCAGGCAGTGTCAGGCATGTGTTCCCTCTTGTGGCATGGGCCTCAAGTTGGACCAGGCATTGGTTGGCCACTCCCACACATTCTGTGCCACCATTACTCCAGCACATATTGCTGGCAGGATAAATTTTAGATCCAA
The DNA here is from genome assembly GCA_001675575.1 of Neotoma lepida. Lineage (NCBI taxonomy): Eukaryota > Metazoa > Chordata > Mammalia > Rodentia > Cricetidae > Neotoma > Neotoma lepida. The sequence goes on from LZPO01035227.1 coordinate 19,884, forward strand.
GATTTTGTAGCTGGGTTGATGTCCCACTCCCACCACTGGGAGCCTTGCTTGGTTATAGAAGATGGCCCATTCAAGCTCTGTATCCTCAATCCTAGGAGTCTTCTCTATAGTCATCCTCATAGATTCCAGGGAGTTTCCATTGCACTAGGTTTCCACATGACCCCCAATTCTAGTCGTTTCTCTCAGTACTCTCTTCCTTCATCCCTCTATCTGATCCCTCCCATCTCCACTCTCCTCTAGTCCACCCAGAAAATCTTTTCTATTTCTCCTCCTAGGGAGATCCATGTGTCCCCCTTTGAGCCCTCCTTGTTGCTTAGCCTCTCTTGGTCTGTGGATTGTAGCATAATTATCCTTTACTTAAGAGCTAATATCCACTTATAAGTGAATACGTACCATGTTTGTCTTTCTGGCTCTGGGTTACCTCACTTAGGATGATTTTTTTTTCTAAAAGATCAGTAGTATATGATTTTACCCTAGGTCTCTGGGCTATCTAGTCTCTGGTTCTTGGTCACCCAAGCAGTGTCAGATATGGGTTCCATCTGGTGGAGTTGGCCTTAAGTCAAATCAGATATTGGTTGGTTATGCCTTTAAGGTTTATTCCACCATTGTTCTAGCATATTTTGTAGGCATGATAGCATTGTAGATCAAAGGGCTGAGTTGGTGTTTATGTTTCTCTTTTGGTAGCCTGCAGAGTACCTTCCCATACCAAAGACACTAGAATGTAGGGCTTAAGATTCTACATAGGCACCAACTTGACCTCTCCATACTCAATAAGTTGTGTGGGTGTTATCTTCAATAATAGGGCCTTGCTGCCCATTTGTGGAGAGCAACATATTGTCTTGGCAACAGCTTGGGTTGTTTGAGGATTTCCATGGGACCCCTATGGCCAACAGCTCAATTGGACATAACTCAGTCCTGGTACTGGAAACTTGGTTTGGTTGACAAGAGATGGCCAACTGGGACTCTGCCTCCCTCATTATTTGGAGACTTCATTAGAATTGCCTTTGTATATTTTAAGAAATGTATGCTGCTCTAAGTTTTCATGCCACCCCTCAAATGCCCCTCAGTTCTAGCTGTCTCTCCCTGTATTCCTTCACTCAACCCCATCTCCCCTCCCTCTCCTTACCTGATCCTCCCATTTCCATTACCCCTGTCCCAGTGCTCCCATAAAATCTATTTACCTCTCCCAAGGAGACCATGTGCCCCTACCAGTCTCTTCTTCTATCCTAACCTCTCTCATTATACAGATTACAGCTTGGCTATAATTCATTTAATAGCTAATATTCACATATAAGAAAATACATACTATATTTGTCTTTCTTGGTCTGGGCTACCTCATTCAGGATGATTTTTTTTTCTAGTTCCATTCATTTGCCTACAAATTTCATTATGCCATTTTTAAAAAGAGCTCAGTAATACTCCATTGTGTAAATGTACCACATTTTATCTATTCTTCTGTTGAGCAACATCTAGGTTGTTCCCAATTTCTGGTATCACGAATAGAGTCACAAAGAATATGGTTGAACAAGTGTCCTTATGGTAAGATGAGTGTCATTTGGGTTTATGTCTAAGAGTGGTATAGCTAGATCTTGAGGTAGATCAATTCCCATCTTTCTGAGGAACTGCCACACTGACTTCCATACTGACTGTACAAGTTTGCACTCCCATCAGCAATGGACAAGTGTTCTCCTTGTTCCACATCCTCACCAGCATGAGCTGTCACTTGTGTCATTGATCTTAGCCATTCTGAGAAGTGTAAGATGGAATCTCAAACTAGTTTTGATTTGTATTTCCCTGATGGTTAAGGATATTGAACATTTCTTTAAACATTTCTCAGCCATTTGAGTTTCTTCTATTGAGAATTCTCTGGTTTGATTTATAGCCCATTTTTAAACTGAATTATTTAGCTTTTTGATATCTAGTTTCTTGAGTTCTTTATATATTTTGGATATTAGTTCTCACATCAAGAGAGTTTTCAAGGTTTAAAGTGGCCATATACTATTACTTGAGATAAACTCTACTTGCTTATGATACTTATCCTTCTATTTGATTATAGACTTTAATTTGTTTCCCAATATTGTATAAAAGGAACATATGTCTAGAACTCAGTAACCTCATCATGGTCAGTTTGAATAATCTGTATTAGCTCCTTGCAACACTTACAAAATTCTCTGTCCACAGGGTAAAGAGTTAAACAAAACTGCTGAATGTACCGTAAAGTGATGAGTACATACTGCACTGGGTTCCCTAAAGCTGTCAGAACAAATTTCATGAACTGTATGGCTTAAAACAACAGAAACTTATTTTCTTACTTTTGGGCACTAGAAGTCCAAAGTCAAGGTGTTGGGAGACTGTGTCTGTCTAGAGGTCTGAAGGAGAACTTCTTGATCCTTTCCCTAGCTTCTAATAGTCCACAGCCCTTGACATTTATAGATGTAAAGGCACATTACTTAAAATTGCTACCTTCTCCTTGTGAGTACTCGTGTACCAATTTCTCTCATCTTTTCAGCATATAAGTCATGAGCTCTGTTTCAGTATGACGTTATTGTAACTTCAATACAACCTCTAGGACTCTACTTGGAAATAAGGTTGTATTCACTGGTTCTATAAAGGTGTGAATTTTGGGAAGACATTACTTAGTCCAGTGCTATGTCAGCAGGGTATAGAAAGGATCCTTTCCGAAATGGAGCTTTTGTTACCCATGCTATATGGAGTTAAACTGCTCTGTACTATGATACACACATATTTTGTAACTTAGCATCATCTTTCTTAGTGCTAACATGAGATGCTCCATTGATACACATACTGTCAGGATACTCTGTGACTTACAATTCTTGTTCATCCTTACAGAGACTTGTTGTATCTACTCTGGGCTCTACAGGAGATGAGGAACTAGACCTAAGAGAACACATGCCTCATTCTGGAGGAGACTGGCTTGGCTGAAGAAACTCAATCAGGATTGCACAGATCTTGATTGTATGTACTCAAAGCTGGAGAACCCAGGCCCTGAGAAATCTAGTGAACACACAAAAGTGTTTATATGTCTACATTTCAGTTTTAGTATGATGAGAAAGCAAAGTCATATTCCTGAATCAGGCAGTAACAGTTTCTTTAAGGGCCTATAGTTTTGCCCTGTTACTAATCTTGAGAAGGTGATACTGGAAGTAGAAATAAAGATTTGAGGTTAAACTCAAATGAGAACAAAGCAGAAGGATGCTCTTTTTTCTGTGTCTAGAACTCCAAACTCCAGAACATTGAATGGTAGTGGCACTTGCTGGATGGAAGTAGGTCCATGGGAGGTAGACAAAGTCCTTTATGTCCTTGGTATAAAGTCAGGACCCTGTAAACAATTTCAGGATTATGAACCATTTTTTGAGAGCTATTACCTGGAAATTGTGATTTGAAAGTTACTGCTTTGTGATTATTTTTGCTGTTCTAGAATAATCAGTAAGTTGGTGAGGGATATTTTTATGATCATCTCAAGACTCCCACCCCTACCAAAATCAACATAGACCAGCAGGAGCTTAGACATGAGAATTGGATTGTTAAATTTGCTTAGTTCTTCTTTGCTTTATTTTGTGTATTTAAAATAGCAGGAAAATTAAAAACTATTGGAACTTTTAACTGTTAAGTGGGCAAATGGAGTAGTTATTATTATCTCACTGGTACTGTTTGTATAAGCATTGCAAAAACTCGATGGGGGGCAGTGAGGAGAAATAAATGGTGAGTAAGTGAGGGAAAATAAAGAACAAACAGAAATGCTTGCTGCAAATATTGGGAAGGACGAAGTCAGGAGGTCCCCTTAGTTCTAGAACTAAGTAGCAGGATGTGTATGTAATGATCACAGAACTTTGAAACGAAAGTTTAAAATAAGGAATAACAGAAAAGCTGCAGAAGAGACACAGGGACAGAAGCATTTAAATACAGGAGAAAGTTTTCCTAAAAGGGCAATTACTCAAAGATGCAGAAGTCTAAAGGAAATTAATGAGAAGGTACTTAATTGGTACTTAAGAGGTATTTCTTTGAACCATTTTAGTAATCCAGAGAGTTCCTGCTAGATGGCTTTGAGCTATTTTGAATAATTTATATGTGCCTTTTAAAAGTTTTCCCAACCACTCAAAAGTATAAATGGAGAAAGAGACCTACTTATTAGTGCTGTGTATAAAATTAAGGAGAATGATTACAAATGGTACCTATCAGGCCCATTTGACTGACACTCCACCATCTAAGCCCCAAATCAAGGGTTTAAGACCTGAGAGTTCCCTCAGAAGGCTATTGAGTGAATTGGTTTTAATGACTCTCCCTGCACACAGATGTGGTTGTGTAAGACCTCTTTCTGCTTCCTGGATTATTCTTGGAGTATCCATTAAACGAAGCTGAGTCAAGTGTTTCCTATCATCTGCACAAAGGAGGTGTATATTACCTTAACTTCTATTCCTTCACAGAGCATCTACCCTGTGTTTTCTCGGCAGGGGCAGTCATCCAGTCCTTGGAGAGCAATATGCCCTAAGGCTTTCAGAATGCTGAACATTGGCCTGGACCAATTTTTTTTTTTTTTGCCTTTTTTTCTTTTCTCTTCTGGGTTACAGAAAGATCCACTCAAAGGGTCCAAGGGCTAATCAAAAATCACTTAATTGCTTTAATTGACTTAGGTCATCTAGATATTCTATAATAAAGTCCTATAAGATAGATAAGTCTTGGACCACTGGAATTATTTCTCATACATCTGGAGGCTAGGAAGTCCTCAGTGTCTACTGAAGGTCCTTATTCTGGTGTCTAGATAGGGCCTCCTCACCCTTTGCTCTGGAGTTTCTGCTCTTGCCTCATAATCACTTTCTGAAACTGCATCCCTAATAATATCACATTGATAATTCTCAACATATGAATAAGGGGATGGCACAATATGTTTTGAAAATAGCCCTTGCTAAGATTGAAATAATATGATGAATCAGACCCTTTTAAGATATAGATAAAATATGATAACAATAGAAGATACAACAACAACAAAAAAATCACCTGGCCTTCCTTCTTTTCCCCAAAGTGATATCATGGGAAATCTTAGAAAAAAAAATCCACTTAGAGAAGAGTCATTTGGACATACTCCCCAGTTCTGTGCAGTTATAAAGTGAAGTCACTCATTGGATAACTGGGTATGAGGAAAAAACAGACTTAGCTGTAGCACAAATCCTNATTAATCTTAATAATAAAAACCCAGAGCCAGATATTGGGGTAAATGCTGAAAGATCAGTAAAGGAACCAGCTACTAGAGAGATTTCTTACCTCTACCAAATCCTCAGCCTGAAAGGGCCAAGTGCCTATCTCCACTCCACCTTATCACTTCCTCTCTCTGCTTTATCACTTCCTCTCTCCACTCAGCCATATCACTTCCTGTTTCCTCCTCCCAAGTGCTGGGATTAAAGGTGTGTGCCACCACTGCCTGGCCTTTAGTGGCTGGCTGCTTTGCTTCTCTAAGCTCCAGGCAATCTTTATTTGTGAGAGCACAAACAAAATATCACCACACTTAGTGGAATCAAACCCAACTAGAGAGTTGCTGGACTGATTTACCTTAGAATGTCAGAATCCACTGAAGGAAAGAAATCACTTCCCAGTCCTTAAATAACCCAAATTACACAGACAAATAATAATGAGTCAGAATGGTCCTAGTTAAGGTTGTATAGAAGAGCCTGGTTCAATAAATTACAATTTCAGGAGCTGGAGAAATGGCTCAGTGGTTCAGACAGAATTCATTTCCCTGTACACATGTCAGGTATCACAGAAACCAGTGGTAACTCCAGCTCCAGGGTACCTGATACCCCTTTCTGGCTTCTGCAAACACACACACACACAATGGAAATTTTAGAGTTTAGAAACTACTTGACTTATTCTAATCATGATAAGGATTGACTGCATGTAGTCATGTGCAGATGTAAATTCCATCTGCACTAGAATGAAACCTTTACTATGCCAAGGCTACTACTGGCTTTACTTGTTGCTATGTCTCCAGCATCTAATGGAGAGTCTTACATGGTGTTAAGGTAGGAAATTACCTTGATCTAACAGCACACTCTACAGTAGATTATCTCAAATGTTCATTGCCTGCATATGTGTTCTCTTTCCCAAGCAAGCATGAAAACACACACACACACACACACACACACACACACACACACACACACACACACACATCTGCTTTTCCCAGTGATGGTGTGTTTGTGAGGACTAAAGTTCAGAGAAATGGATAATGTCTGGATCTTGACCATTCAGTAACTCCAGGGTATATATGCCTGAAGACAGATCTAATTTACCTGATCACACAGAGACTGGCAATGTCTATGTGGATCATGGAAGAATGGAAAACTCACAAGTGTATGCCATTTTTGGCTGAGAAAATGGATCAGTGTGGAAATTACTTGCAGTACTAGCAGAACACTTCAATTTGGATGCCCAGCAACCACTTAAAGTTGAATGGGGATGAGGCGCATCTATTAGCACCAGAACCCCAGGGAAGGGATGTACAGACAAGCAGATCCCCAAAGCTCATTGGCTAGCCACCTAGCCAACCAGTAAGTACTGTGGAACAATCTTTTTGTACACTATGAATATTTGTTGCTTTCATTGGATTAATAAAGGGCTAAATGGCCAAAAGCTAGACAGGTAGAGGTTAGGTGTTAGGAGGGACTTGTAGACAAAAGGACATTGTGGGAATGAAGAAAGGCAGAATCACCAACCAAACACAGAGGAAGCAGGATATGGACATACCATGTTGAGAAAAGGTACCACAACATGATAAGAATGTAAATAGGAAATATGGGTTAATTTAAGGTGTAAGAGATAGCAACAAGTCTAAGCTATCAGACAAGTAATTATATCTAAAAATAAGTCTCTGGGTGGTTTTCAGGGAGCTGGTGGTCCCAACCAAAAACCCAGCCTACAAGTAAGAGACACCATCTCAACAAACCAGGTAGCCAAAGTTGACCAAGACCAAGGAAAGCACCCAACATTAACATCTGCAACCTGCGTACACATGTGGAAGCATACTGTGCTGGCTAGTTTTATGTTAACTTGACACAAGTTAAAGTTATCCTAGAGGAGAACCTCAATTAATAAAATGTCTCCATAAGATGCAGCCATAGGGCACATTCTCAATTAATTGTTGATGTGGGTGGGGCTACCCCTGGGATGGTGGTCCTGAGATCTGGAAGAAAGCAGGCTGAGCAAGTCATGTTGAGGAAGCTAGTAAGCTGCACCCTTCCATGGCCTTTGCATCAGCTCCTGCCTCCAGGTTTCTGCCCTGTTTGATTTCCTGTTCTGACGGCCTTTGATGATGAACAGAGATATGGAAATGAAAGTCGAATAAACCCTGTTCTCCCCAACTTGCTTGGGTCATGGTATTTCATTGAAGCAGTAGAAACTCCAAGACACATACTCATATGCATATGTATACCATGCGCATACCTCATACAGTTGAACACACACACAAACATGCCCCCCCCCACACACAGAGACAAAAGAGGCTATCAGCTTGAAGGGGAATGATGGGAGATATTGGAGGGGTGTTCCTGGGATGAATGAAGGGAGAAAATGGAGGGAGGAAACAATGTAATTCTATTTCAATTAAATATATATTTAAAAAATATAAAAAATGTTTATGAATACAGTAATACTTGTAAAATTTAATTCTAAATGTATGTGGGATATATAATAAAATTGATTTTTTAAATAATAAACTCACAGTCCAATTATTCTTTTAAAAAAATTTAAAAGAAGATTTTCTAAATCTTGAGAAAGAGTTGCATATATACAGTTACAAGAGGTGTACAAAAAACTCAGATAGGACCAGAAAATAAATTTCCCATGATATGTTACAGCTGAAACACACACACAAAAAAAATAAAACGTAAAGAAAAGATATTAAAAGTTGCAAGAGAGAATGACAGCATCACATATAAAGGTAGACCTATTAGAATAATGGCTGATTACTCCATAGAAACCTTTAAAGTCAGCAGAGATAGGAAAGATCTAGTTCAAGCCCCAAAAGATCACAACTGCCAACCTGAAATATTATAATCAGCAAAGTCATCTTTTATAAATGAAGGAAAAATAAAAACTTTTCATGATAAAAACAAACTAAAGGAATTTTCAACCACTAAACCAGCTCTATAGAGGATAGTGGAAGGAATTTTTCAGACTGAAAACAAACAAACAAAAAACCATGAGAGGCTGCAGTGAAAAGTAGTCAACACAAGGACAATTAATCAAAATATGTCTAAGAAAACACCACAAAATAATCACACACCTTTCAGTAATAACTTTGGATATTTATGTTCTCGTTTCTTAATACAAAGACAGATTATCAGATTGGATTATTATATAGGAGCCACCTTTTTGCTGCCCTTAAGGAACTTTTCAGCACTGAGGACAGGAATCACCTTAGAACACATGGGTGGAATTAAGGAACTTTTCATCACTGAGGATAGGAATCACCTTAGAACACATGGGTGGAATTAAGGAACTTTTCAGCACTGAGGATAGGAATCACCTTAGAACACATGGGTGGAATTAAGGAACTTTTCAGCACTGAGGATAGGAATCACCTTAGAACACATGGGTGGAAACAAGATCTTATAAGGAGATGGAACTTGGTGTAATTATTCTCATACTTGATGAAACAAATGTCAAGCCAAAACAAGTCAGAAGAGATAAAGAAGCAACTTCATGTCATTAAGAGCAACCATCAAGAGGATATTCCAGTATAAATACATACACAGAAAGCATAAGCATACCTGATTTCATAAAGCAAACATTCCTAGATGTGTATATATATAGCCGCAGATTATTCACAACATAACGATAGTGGGTGACTTCAATATTCCACTATCTCCAGTAGACAGGTCGTTTTGACAAAAACTAAAGAGAGAAACATTGGAGCTAAATGACACCATAAATCAAATGAACCTAACAGTCATTACATAACACTCCACTCAAACAATAAAAAATACATATTCTTCTCAGTAGAACATGGACTTTTCTCCAAAGCAGACCACATTTTAGGACACAAAAGAAGCTTTAACAAATACAGGAAAATTGAAATAACATTCTGTTTGACCACAATGAAGTAAAGCTAGATATCAACAACAATAGAAACTACAGAAAATACAAAATCTCACACAAAGCAAACAACACTCTACTGAATGAAATACATCACTGAGGAAAATCAAGTGTGGGGTTTAAAAAATTCTTTGAATTGAATTTAATGAAAATATAACATGCCATAATCCAGGGACAACAATGAGAACAATCCTAAGAGGAAAAATTATAGCACCAGGTGCTTACATAAAAAGAAGTAGGGGGATTTATCACATAAATAACTCAATGATGCACCTTAATTGATTGGAAAACCAAGAACAAAACAAACCCAGAAGTAGTAGAGAAGAAGAAATAATTAAGAATGGGGCAGAAATTAATGAAATAGAAATGGAAAAAAATACAAACAATGAATAGAGAGTTGCTTCTTTGAAAAGATTAACAAGATTGACAGATCCTTAGCCATATTAAGAGAATACACAAATTAATAAAATTAGAGGTAGAAAGGAATACATAATGACAGATATCAATGAAATTAAAAAAAATAGAATATACATTGGAAACCTAGATTCTACTTAATTGGAAAATCGGAAAGAATGGGAAGTTTCTATATGTGGGAAATTTCTATACCTTTATGATCTACCAATTTTAGACTAACATGAAATATATAATTTAAAAAGACCTGTAACCTACAGCAAGATTGAAGAAATAATAATAAAAGACTACCCCTGCTGGGGGATGTCTTTCTGTATACTGTGAATACGTTGTTCCCATTGGTTAATATATAAACTGCTTTGCAAAGCAGCTTAGAGGCAGGCAGAAAATCCAAGGAGAGAAAGAGGAAAGAGAAAGGCCGAGTATAGAGAGACTAGAGCCTGACACCCAAGGAGCTACATGTAATGGGACTCAGGTAAAGCCACGGAATATGTGGTGACACATAGATTAATAGTTATGGGTTGAGTTAAACAATAAGATCTAGCTAGCAAGAAACTTGCCATAGGCCACATAGTTTGTAAATAATATAAGCCTCTGTGTATTTATGTGGGCCAGAGTGGCTGTGGGACTGCTGGGCGGGGTAGGACTGCAGGACCAGGCGGGACACAGAGAAACCTTCTGGCTACATACCACTTCCCGACCAAGTACACTTAAATCAGCCTTCCAGGGCCACATGGATTCATCATAGAATTCCACGAGACCTTCAAAGAAGAATCTGCCCAATATTATTAAAATTATTTCACCAAGTAGCAAAGGGAGGAATGCTGCCAAACTCTATTTATGAAGTCAATATTGTTCTGATACCAAAATCAGACAAAAGACAAAACAAACAAACAAATACATAAATAGAAATGTGAAATAATATTCTTGATGAATATAGATACAAAAGCTCTCAAAAAGTTTGCAAGCTGAATTCAGATCACATGAAAATAGGTATGCATCCGAATAAGGTTGGCTTCATTTCAACAACGTAAGCATGGCTGAACATATGTAAATCAAGAAATAGAATTCACCACATAAGCAGACTAAAAGAAATCAAATGATCCTTTCAACTGATATAGAAAAAAACCTTGAACAAAATCCAACATCCCTTTATGATAAAAGTCATGGATAGGCTAGGTATAGAGGGAGAATAACTCAACACAATAAGGGCTATTGTGAGAATATTGGGAGAATAACTGAACACAACATCACAAACATAGAGCAGCAAATAGAGAAAACGCCAACTATTCCCAGTAACATCAGGAAAAGGAGAAGGGTGTCCACTCTCCCCACTGGTATTCAATACACTGCTTAGAGTCATAGCAAGAAAAATAGGATAAGAAAGGAAATAAATGGAATACTAATGGAACAAAAAGAAATCAAATTAGCCCTTTTCCAGAAGATAATTGACCCTACACTTAAGAGACATTAAAGATTCTACCAAAACCTTTTAGAAGTGATATACCCATTCAGCAAGGTAGTAGGACACAAAATTAACACACACACACACACACACACACACACACACACACACACACGCACACATACACTCAGTAGTCTTCCTAAAACTAATGACACACATTTTGAAAAACATCAGTTAAATAATCTCATTCATAACAGCTACCAACTATCCCTGCTTAGGAAAAAACATAATCAACAGTTTGAAAGACCTCTATACTGAAAACTTCAATGCACTGAAGAAAAGTTGAGGAAAGTACTAGAAGATGAAAAGACCTTCTTTTCTCATGTGTTAAGAGTAAATATCATGAGAATGGCCATCCTGACTAAACAATTCACAGATTCAATTCAATCCCAACCAAGATTCTACTCGCATTCTTCAAAAACATATGAAAAATATCATTAAGAATTTATGTAGAAGCACTAAAGACCATGAATAGCCACAAGAATCCCGAACAAGAAGGGCACCCTGCTGACGTATCACCATATTTAATTGCATGTGATATTACAGGGCCATAGGGAAAAAAAAAACTACACAGTACTAGCTCAGAAGTATACACATAGATCCATAGATCCATGGAATAGAAAAGGGGACCCAGGTATAAATGCATCCAACTATAGCTACCTCAGTTTTGACAAAGATGCTAAAAATATACATTACAAAGAAAGACAGAATTGGGTAAATAAACCAAAATCCCAATGCTAAGTGATATTCTGCTGCTTGTTAAAGGTGTCNCAGAGGCATCCCTCACTCCCCAAACAACACCGGTTCCTGCTGTTCCTTCTGGTGCCCACCAAAACCAGCTGGCAAGACCCTATTGCTGAAGAGTCTGCCAAAGAAAATTCAAACTAAGAAAGAAAAGTAATGAGGTTGCTTGATATAACAAAGGGGGTTGACATAAAGTAATTTTATTTCTCCTGAAGCTTCCATGAGTCTTTTAGGTTTAAATGACAGACTTGAACAAAGTTGAATCAGACGTAAACATAAGCAATACTTAGAATAAGAGGGCTCTCTGCCTCAGGTGATCANCATGCATTGCTTCTTCTGTACATTTAGTTTTTAGTTTTGTTATTTTAACTATGCCATCTAGCTGGCTTGTGTGTATTTCTCACTTTTGTTGCTTCTGTCAATACTTGTCAGTTGTGAAGAGTTTCTCCATTTCCAGAGACTTCTGTGATGAAAAAGTAACTAACAAGCCCCTAGTACATTGCACCCTGTGGGCATGCAATAAATGCTTGTTTCTTCACTGCCTGCCTGAATGTGCCTTCAGGAGCACAGGCAATACTCTCAACTGCCTTAAATATGACAGATGATGTTATCTGTTGGCCATCCCCTTGAGACCTTGTTAAATACATAACTAATGTCAGGAGACACTGATAGCTTGTAACCCATACAAACAACTTCTACTTAAGTCATTTACCAGCACATCCCTGTGTGGAAGACATTGACCTTAAGTACCATGGGTGCTTGGGTACCTTAGACCACAAAAGAATGGAGGAGGGGATAGCTGCCATCAAAATTACAAATGGGAATAAACAGCAAAAGGATGAGTTGCTGGATGATATGCTAAGTTAGGAATGTGTGAGGCAAAATGGTAGAAGATGAGAGGGTAAGGACAGGAGCATTCATGTCCCATCAACATTGTCATCCTTAAGTAGAAGTTTGTGTGTGCTCCTACTTTGTTTAAAGTTCTAGGAATAAATATAAAGTGAATGTTAAAATTGAGGGCAAATGAAGTTTTCTAAATGGTAGAGGGAATGAGAATCAACAGGCTCAACTGTCCTACCTGTTAAAATGTTTCTACATAGAAATAAAGGTCAAATCAAAATAAGCAATGTATTTTCAGACAGAACAAAATTGTTCACACATAAAACACACCAGGAAATAATAAGAAAAGCAGAGAACACTGACAGAGATGATCACACATTAGGAAGATAATACTCAGAGTAGAAAATGCGCACAACTATTAACATTTCCTTTTTAAAGAAAGTTCAAGGATAATTCTAATCGGAAGAATACAAACACATTTAACCTGCCAAATTATCATTTAAAATGAGCAGAGATTAGTCACACTTCCACTTAGAGAGGGGACTCTTTGCATGATAAAATAATATTTTTTAAAAGCTCAATTATTCACTGTTGCCTCTTGGTATGTTGTACAAGTCTCCCCATGAGGCCACCACTTAAAAAAAGTTCCAGATAATTTATTGTTCAGCCAAACTAAAATGTGCAGATGTCAAAATATGCTGTGTTTCCCCATGCCTATATNTTGAATCAGTCAAACTAGAATGTGCTCTAGCCTTTTTAAAATTAGAAATTCCTATTAACTCATGCCCACACCTCCAGCATCTTTGCTTGTAAAGTCTGCCCAGCAACAGTCCCATGATCCATTTCGTCTCACCAGCTCCACAGATAAATACTCTCACTCTCACTCATATTTTGACTGTTCCCATTTTCTTTCACAATTTATACTATTTTTAAATAATTTACTTAAATATCTGTCTTCTCACACTGCATGTTGACTGAAATCAACCACGGTGTTTTATCATCTGTGTAACACAAGTCTCTGCCAAGGAGATTTAATACTATAAATTAGTCATAGATTTGAACGAAAACTTTTGAGTGTTTTTCCAGCTGCTTCTACATAACTTCAGGAGATAAGAANGAAACATCCTTGCTGGACATGATGGCACATGCCTTTAATCCAAGCATTTGGGAAGCAGAGGCAGGTGGATCTCTGAGTTCAAAACCAGCCTAGTCTACATAGGAGGTTACAGGCCAGCAAAGGCTGCATAGTTAGACCTCATCTTAGAAAAATAATAGAATAAATAAAATAAAAGTAATAAAAAGAAATCTTAAAAGAGTTGAAGATACTGCCATTAAGAATACAAATAAACATAATCTTAAACCAGAAGCATCTCTCTCTCTCTCTCTCTCTCTTTCTCCCACATTGTCTCTACACATGCTCAGTTTAAAGTGTTCATTAAACCAAGTGCTTTATATAAACAATTTCAACCAAAGTATTTGAAAATATAAAAATTCTCTTATTGATTACTGAGTATGTGGGTTATAATTTGTCAACTTGTAAAACACCAGAGCCAACTAGGACAAGGGAACCTTAGTTGAGGAATGCCCCCTTCAGAATGGCCTGTGTGCATGTCTGTGGGGGTATTTTCTTAGTAATTAATTGATACAAAAATTTCCAGCCCACTGTGGGCAATGCCATCTCTGGTCATGGATTGTTTAAGAAAATCTCTGAACAAACCAGAGAGAGCAAAATAATAAGCAGCACTCCTCTATGGTCTCTGCTTCAGGTTTTTTTTTTAACTTTTTGTAAATTTGTTCTTTGTGTCTTTATTTTATTAATTTATTCTTTATTCACATCATGTATCTCCATCTCATTCATTTCCCCATCCCTTCATATCCACCTTCTGCCCTTGCAACCTCCCCCCAAAAGTAAAATAAAATAAAATTGAAGAGAAAACAAAGAAAAAGAGAAGGAAAAATCACTCTCATCATGAAAGTTGTAGTGTGACACAGTCATGCAGTAAACCCTTTAAACNATGTATCTTTGCTTGCACGTGTTCATTGCAGTGTCATTGGTCTGGTTTGAGGCCTCTGGTTTCTGCTCTATCATATATACTGGGCCCTCACTGGGACTATTTTTGCATATCTTCTTGTTGCCTTGTGTTGTGGAGATCATGCAGCTTTGGGTCTGCAGGACTAGTCCCTCCATGTGCTATAGCAGATCATAGATGGGGTGGATGTTGGACTAACTCATAATCCTGATTCTGGGTCTGGGTAGTTGCAGGGATGGTCATTCCACCAGCTCTCCCTTGTCCTCACCACCAGGGTGAGTGCACCAGCATTACCCTGGCTAATTCATCCCTTAAAGAGATGAGCAAGGGGCNGGGCCAGTTCTCTTGCTTTCCTGCCCCCNGTGTCAGCTCTCCCACACCTACACCAGANACCCAACTCTACTGTGTTGCTCAGGTGAAGTGTAGGGGCTGCTCTCCCAAATGCTGCAACTAGTGAGGGGCAGGAATAGCTCTCCCACTCTTATGACCTCAAGGACAGCTCTCCCACCTGCCACAAGTGGTGAAGGGTATGCAGGGGGGTGGGGGAAGGACATCTTTCTCCTGCTGTGTAACAATCACTTTGTACANTGTGAGTATGTATTACTTCCATTGANTAATAAAAGCTGATTAGCTGATAGCTGGGCAGGAAGAGATTGAGCAGGAGAGCCAGACTAGGAGAATTATGTGAGGAGGAAGGGCAGAGTCAAGAGAGACTTGGGGAAAATGCAGAGAAGCAAGATGAAAATGTTGTACTGAGAAAAGGTACCAAGCCATANAGCTAAACANAGATAAGAATTAAGGGTTAGTTTAAGTTATAAGAGCTAGTTAGTAACAAGCCTGAGTTATGGGCCTAGCATTTATAATTAATACAAGNTTCTGTGTGGTAATTTGGGAAGTGGCTGGCTGCTGGGTATTTGGGACCGGGTGGTCTAAATAGGAAAACTCTGTTTACACTCNCCCACCAACACAAGCATATGGCAGATGAGGGGTGGGGCTAGATCTCCTAATCTCACATTCTCAAGGAAGGTTCACCCACACCCCAGTCAGTAGGGTCAGCTCTACGTGCTGCCCAGGCAAGGTGCAGAGCCCACTTTCCCAAGTGCTGTAGATTGTAAGGGGGAAGAGTCAGCTCCTTAACCCATCACAGGTGGTAGAGGCAAGGGGGGAGGGCTTCTTTCCCTCACCCACACCACCACATGGCAGATTAGTGGGGTGTGGCCAGCTCACCCACCAGTGCCACTGCCAACAGGGTATGCTCTACTGTGTTGCCTAGGTGAGATCCAGGGCATGCTTCCCTGAGTGTTGCAGCTGGTAAAGGGGAGGGTCAGCTCCTTCGCCAGCTGGAGGCACTAGGGGTTGGGGGGAGGACATCTTTCCCTCACCNCCACTACTACACTACTGATGNGGGATGCATTATTGGCTATATCCCTCTCACTCTCTCAGGGCTGGCTCACCTGTGCCTTTGTTTACATGGTCAACTCTACTGTGGTGCCCATGTGAGATGCAGGGCTCATTCTCTCAAGTGCTACAGTTGGTAAGGGTTGGGTCAATTCCCCTACCTTGTGGGGGTGGTGAGGGGTAAAGGGAGGCATCTTTCCCTCACCACATGGTAGGAGTGACCTACTCTCCCATTCTCATGCCCGAAGGGCTAGCTCTCCCTTGCCCTTGTGAACACGGTCAGCTCTATTGTGCTGCCCAGGTGAGGTATAGGACCTGCTCTCCTGAGTGCTTCAGCCAGTGAGGGTCTTCTTCAGTTCTTGCCTCTAGGTTCCTGTCTTAAGTAACCTGTCTTGGCTCTCCTCATGGCTAGACTATATAACCTGTAAGAAAAAATGAATGCTTTCCTCCCCAAGTTATCTTTGTTCAGTGCTGTATCACAGCAATAGAAAAGCAGCAAACACTGAGAATTCACAAACAAGAACTTTATAATCTTAGGGACTTTAATGACATAGCTTCTTTCACTCTGGAGCTGTCTTTAGGAAGTCTGTTATAAACAATCTTAATAGCCAATTACATAGAGGTGCAATAAAAACTTGACACAATATCCCAGCTGGTGTCCTTCAACTCCAAAGCAAGTTTCCTTGGAAAATTAGCTCAGTTATTTTCACCCACACATACTTTCTTTTACCACAAAGTTCTTTTTATGGCAACAAANCAAAAAATAAACAACAACAAAAACTTCCATCATAGGTTACCAAGGAATTGCTCGTCTGTGGTCATGGCACTGTTATATTTGCAGACCAATTATCTCATTATAAACTAGGTGATATGCATTTTAAGATGTGCTTAAGATATGTGGTAAAAGGTATCACATATCAAGGATTATTGAGGGGTTTGTGTATATAAAATTACACCCCACTAGTGAAATTTTGAAGCTACTGCGGTTTTTAGCTGTTTAAATATTATAAAGATAAAACTTCCTAAAATATGCTTTACAGTTCTCTGTAGTTCTGTGGAGGGAATCAATCAATTGAACTTTTCTTGATGATTCAGGGTACTCAACATAAACATACTATTATTGCATGTCCTAATTTTATGATTACACTTAAATGACATGCACATTGGGATTTATTTCTACACTAAAGAACTCCAGATTATTGTGCTTTGAACTCTACTCATCTTAGTTTTCAGCTAAATATCTTTTTTTGCACATCAAGTGCATTGGATATCCCTATCTGAACTGTTTGAAGCCAGAACTGTTTCATATCTTAGAATATTTGCACATATATAATGAGATATCTTGGGTTGTGCTCAAAGCCTAAAAACAATTCCCTTTATATTTTATATTCAATTTGTACACATACTGTGCATGGAGTTTTATACAATGATTCACAGTGAAAATATAAGCATGCAAAATCATTGTATAAAAGTCCATGTAAGTGAGGTCAGCTGTTGAATTTTCATNAGTAGTGTATCTGTGTCAGTGCTAACAAAGTTTTACATTTTGTTCTCTGCATTTTAACCAGTTTTGACTTTCTGGAATGGTCTCTGTCTTCTGTAAAAAGAAACTTTTTTGTGGACGTAAGGATAAATATTTAGAATGCAGTTAGGAATTCTACTGGTTTAGGAGCATGGCAATAGTAGGTTGTCCACTAGGGTAGATGACCTCTCCAACCACAGGGAATTGACTAGGTTTACAGTGCCAGGCATGAACTGCCTCCACTTGAGTGGACCTTAAGTCTAAATAGGTGGCTGTTAGTTACCCCACAGATATTTCACGTTTGACATGCTGGCCATTAGTGTAGCTCATAGCCTTTGCATCTGTCATATCCTTGAGAACTATTCATTGCTTTTATCCCTTGGCAGCTTACATAGAACCTTCAGGTACTGGAGCTGGCCCTCAAGGAAGAGACTTCCAGGTCAGTTCCAGCTGGATTCCTCCAAGTCCTGTGACCAATGTAATGTGAACTATGCGGCATGTGAACTATCCTTCAGCAATAGGATCTTACCTTCATGTTCTGGAAGGCAACCAAGGATGATGGCAATAGCCTATGCTACCTTTGGAGTCTGGACTCCCATGACCAACAACTCAAAAGTTTAGTTTTCTGAATCTTTCCTTTAACAGGAAACAACCTCACTATGCACAGAAGTCCATGCCCATATGCATACAAACTATACAAAGGATTTCTCTAATCTACTGGAAAAGTTATACTATATTTTTATCAAAACATTAAAACTCACAATAAAATGAGAAATTATAAAAAGCATATTTCAGTGCATTGCAACTTAAAGCCTTAGGAACACTGGAAGTTAAAATGCTTTATCACTAAATAAAAATCTTATAGAGAGGGCTTCACACAGCACTTGTCTGATACCATTGTTAGCTTGCAGGGAGCATTTTTCTAACACATGTCATATCCTCAAATTTCTAAGTGTGGACCTGCTTCCTATAACCCTTCACATTTAATTCTCTACACTTTCCTTATTACAGAATGTATGCAATTTTTTTGACATCATGGTTTTTGCTGTCATTGCTTCCTCTGGGGTGTCATCATCCTTTTAANCCCATCTCNTTCCCTCACATACANTGACATCTGATNTTCCCAATTTTCCCTGGCTGTGCATCTCACGTCCTTTTGGCAAGTGTCAGTNTCAACATGGCCAGCTATTCTTTTTCAACAACATTATCACTTTTTATTTATTTGTAACTCTTTCTTCTTTGCGGGTGAATTCTTGGTTCCTGTTGTCTACTTTTGCAAAATATGGATTTGCCACAGAGACACCAGAAGGAAATACAATGACACATTTTGTTATCCATAAATNATTAAGCCAGAGATGCTTAGCAAACTATGGCCAAACAACTGCCATAGAAGCAATATAATTGATCTTGGATCAAAACATCTGCACTTGTCATTCATATAGAAATTTAAGGAAGGTAGGCTAGGAGCAAAATTTTTATTTTATACAAATGAGCAGTAATTCTACCATCAAAATAGAAATTTGAAGGATGCTGATAGGACACTAGCTGTGGAGCCTGGAGGGCAAGATGNGCACATATTGCAACCCTAACCTCCCTAAACTTTAATCACTTTGTGTTTTAGACGAAAAGAAGCCAAGTCTCACATGGTTTGTGTGTTTTCTAACATCCCTGGAATTTCTGTGTGATGGCAGGGTTCTTTCTGCTCTCCGTTGAATGACATTAGCACTGTAATCTTGTTCAAACCAGACTTTAGAGAATCTTCTCTTAGTATTTTGTGACCAGAATCCTATCTCATTTGCCAATAAGACTGTGTATAGTCATTGCAATTGTGTCNATTTCATTTTTTAAACATTCATGAATCCTTTGTTTTATTTGTAGAAAGCACAAGATCCAATTGTCATTTGTGGTCCTTGCTAAGTATTTTATATGTAAATTACTTCCATTTATAGTCAGAAATAAGACATATATGTTCAGCTTTTGTTGATTATTAATTTATTTCCATGCAAATAATAATAATAAGACAGTGCCTTTAAGGATACTGCTATCCAGATCAACCATGATAATAGTTTTTTATNAAATTTAATATTTTGATATGGCATTAGCAGGGATGCTTTGTTACTATATGAATTAAGATCTGTGAATCAACATTTTAATTATGAATATTAAGAATACCCTAAAATTAATTCATAATTAAATCTCTGTTTAGTTCCAACAATACTGAGTAGCAGTTGTATATGAATATACCTCCCACAGGAGCTCAATTATTATTTTAAACCCACGTCTTTTGNTTATTTGTAAAGCTGGAATTAGAGTAGTTGTACTCAAAATATGTGTTATCTGCTACAAAGAAAGCTTNCAAATTTTCTGAAAAATAATTTTATATTTGAATAAAG